>PVKE010029666.1:0-20098 GCA_004027555.1 Craseonycteris thonglongyai | reverse complement strand
AACTGTGGGAACTCCCCAGTTCAGCACGTGGGTCCTGCCTGGGCCGGAGCCGGGATTCGATCCTCGGTCCTCGTGGCCTCAAAGCGAGCGCTCAACCCGCTGAGCCGTCCCGGCTTTCCCCTATGTTCATATTTTCTAAGGCTGTTTCTTTCCTCTCAGGGGTTCACAGTCCATTCTCTTCTCCCTTCCAAAATATTGTGTGGGTGAAGGGAAAAGAAAGCCTTCTGTGTTGCTAGATTAGTTTTCTCCTCTCCACCCACCACATCTGTCTCACTTAGCCTATGCCTTAAGTCTAAGCCAGTCTTCCAACTGGGCTCTGGGCTCAGGTGCTTCCGTCACTCTGCTCTGGGGTCACAGCTCGCTCTGCCACAGTGGCTCCCTAGCCAGCCTGTGAGCACTACAGTGTCAGCTCTTCCCCTTGTTCCTCTCAGAAAGCAGGTAGATACTTCCAGAGCTTTCCAAATATCCAGTCCTAGAAAGCTGTGAGCTGTCTGTCACAAGCCTCTCCCACGACCTAAATATGTCACCATGCGATAACCCCTCCACTATCTTTCAAAGTTTAAGTAGGATCATTGAGATTCTACTTCAGGGTTTTTTAAGATAATGACTTTCTAAATAATTAGTTTAAAGAGGAAATACGCAAATTCAGAGCTACTAGAATTGATTTGCTTCAAGTTTTGATCATTTATATTCCCAAGACAAATAAAATTCTGGCACTTAGCAGGTACTCAACAAGTATTTGATGAATCAGGGAATGAGATCTTGACTGATCTTATCTAGCGAATAATGAGAGAAAAGGGGGGAGATGGAGAAACTGATTCCTGAGGAGCCTGTGGAGCTAGCAGTAGGTTAAGCCAACTTTTGTCCCGGGATTTTGCAGAATCTCATGTATTTGAGGAGAGCTACTGTCACTTGTAACCAAGTGGTTAATAAAAAAGGCATAACCACAATATAACTTATACTAATAAATTTGAAAATCTAAATTAAATTTACAATTTGTAAGAAAAATATAATTTAGCAATATTGGCTTGAGAAGAGAGGGGAAATCCAATCAGTTTAGTAAACAGAAAAAAATTAAAGAGGCAAAAATCACCATACATATATAATAAAGACTACACGCAAGATCTTTTTTACCATTTGATTAGGCAAATTAAAAAAATCTATATCAAGAACAGATAATTCCATAAAATAAACAAATGCACCCATTTCCTCTTACTTACAGTTTTATCCAAAGAATGAAAGTATGATTAAATATTAGAAGTCTTTGAATACAATTTCCTGAATTACACCAGTTAATTAAGACATCGATCTTCTAATACATGCTGGAAATTTTCTTGATAAAATTCTATACTTACCTCTAATTAAAAAGTAGTATATTAGTAATAAAATATAATTTAACAAATAGTATCTACCAGAAATTCAGAGCATACATTATTCTTTTTGGTGGAACATTAAAAGCATTTCATTAGAGTCAGTCAAAAATTTCTGCAAAGCACTGTTAGTAATCAATATTCTGTGCTAGAGCATACTTAAGGAATCTAAACAAAACAATTAAGTGAAATATGAATATTGGATAGAAAATGAAATCTTACAATTTCAGCAGATGAGATTCTCTTGGATTTTTATTAGAATAGAAGCTTTAAAAAGAGTCCTGAAACTTTAAAAAGAGTTTTGCAGTGTAGTAATGGGTGAGCATATTAAAAGTCAAATCATTGCTTACTATGACAGCAATAATTAATTATAAAATATTCAAAAAAAGGTGTATTGCATGATAGCAACAAAAATAAAACCCCTAAAAATACATCTATCAAATGTATGAGATTATATGAGGTCTGGCAACTAAGTTCACGACCACCTCCTAGAAAAAGTGCTACATATCTCATTGCTGAATATCACTAAGGTCACCTTCGAAGTACTCCCCTTGGGAAGCTATGCCCCAAAGCCAGTGCCTCGTCCACCTTCAAAGCAATTTTGGAACTCTTCAGGAATGGCCGTCAGAGCCATTGTCATACTATCCTTGATGTCCTGAATGCCATCAAAATATTTTCCATTCTTTTTTTTTAAAGATTTATTTTATTGTTTTTGACAGACAGAGAGAGACAGAGACAGGGACAGAGAGAAGGTGGAGAACCCAGAGCAGTCTCCATAGTTGTTGTTATCATTTATCATCATGCTTTTGTTCTATACAGGTGGGCAGGGGCTGCACAAGGCAGGAACTGGGCTGGGGGCCTCCTGCATGGAAGGGATGCCCCCTCGAGCCAGGAGCTAAACCCTGGGGGGTGAGAACCAAACTGGGGGCCTCCTGCATGGAAAGCATACCCCAGCTCAGCATATGGGTCCACACGGGCCGGGGCCAGGACTTGATTCTCGGACCCTGGGGCTGCAAAGTGAGCGCTTAACCTACTGAGCTATCCCAACTTTCCCTGTTTTCCTTTCAATATTTCTTTTATCTTCTAGTAAAGAAAAAAGTAATTGAGAGCCAGATCAGATGAGTAGGGAGGGTGTTCCAAATCAGTTATTTGTTTACTGGCTAAAAATATCCCTCACGGACAGTGCCATGGGAGCTGGTACATTGTTGTGATACAACAGCCGTGAGATATTGGTAAAATGTTCAGGTTGTTTTCATCTAACTTTTTCATGCAGCCTTGTCAGCACTTCCAAATAGTTAACTTGGTTTACTGTTTGTCCAGTAGGTACAAATTCATAATGAACAATCCCTCTGATATCAAAAAAAGGTTAACAACATTGTTTTGACTCTTGATTTGGACTGATGAAATTTTTTGGGTTGTGGGTATTGGCTGACTTCCATTGTGCACTTTGACGCTTTGTTTCAGGGTCATGTTGGTACACCCAAGTTCCATCACCAGTGATAACACATCCCAAAACATCGTCTTGCCTCTTCAAAAGGTCTTGGCAAACTTTGACACTCCTTTGCTTTTGTTCATCAGTGAGCTCCTTTGGGACCATTTTTGCACACAACTTTCTCATGCCAAGATTTTCAGTTAAGATTTTCCGGTTCCTCTATCAATGTTTACTTGGTCAGTTATGCTTCTCATAGTCAGCCAACAATTTTGACACATAATTCAATAAATGTTTGCAATGCTTTCATCAGTTCTTCTCATTACTGACCACCCTGACCTCATCAGTGATGCTATCTCTCCCCTCAGAAAAATGTTTAACCATTTGTACACTGCTGTTTTCTTCATAGCATTATCTCTACCAGCTTGGACTAACATATCCCTGACTTCGCTTCTACTCTTGACAAATTTAACAAGAAATGTAATGTTTATTCATTGTTTTAATTCGAGCTCCAACATTCTTGGGATGGCACATGAAAACATGCAATAATAATGAAAACCACTCAGCAAGACACCTCTAGACGTCAACATGAACACAGCTGTGAGACTCCGATACACCAAGGTTATGAAACCTTACCGAGTTGTTTGTACAGTTGTCTGCCAACGTAAGTGCACAGTGCAAGTTTGCAAACTTAATTGTCAGACTTCATATATAGAAATCTTATAAAACCAAAATGCCCACAAAATATGTGGTTTAACGAGGACATATTGTTCTTCAGATGACATACTGGAGGTAAGATCCAAGATAGCAAAGGAAAAAACATTGTGCTTAGTTTGTTCCATGAACACATTAAAATTAAAACTAAATTATATTGTGATGCTGGGATAGCTCAATGGTGAGTCACCTTCGAATGGTTGAGTGCTTGCCTCGCAATCATGAGGTCAGGAGTTCAATTCCCAGCCCCAGCCTGTGCAAACCCATATGCTGAACTGTGGTGCAACTGGTAACAGCTGAGAAGGCACAGCAGTGAAGGTTCGTCTCCTATGTGGGAGGCTCCTGGTTTGGTTCCTGCCCGACGTGTCCCCACATCCACCTGTGTGGAATGAAACCATGTCATAACTCATGATATACAATTATGAAGATTGCTCTGGGTTCTCCACCCTTCTCTCTTTCTCTCCTTCTTTTAAACAATAAAATAAATAAATAAGTAAACCTAAATTATTGAACAACTAACTTGGAAAACCATCTGAAGTCTAAATGAGCATAAGTTTTATAACTAAGGCTATAAAGAAGTCATTCAGAGATGGATAGGAGGGACGAAGACACAAAACAAACTGGCTCCAAACTTCCATGTGGCAGTAAAGAGTTAGGAGGGTTATCTTGGCTACAGAGGTTCCCCTCAGATGAGCGAGGGACCACAGCCTCATACAAGGCTCCCCAGCCCAAAATACTAGACAGAAAGAGGAGCCCCCACAATATTAGGCTATGAAAAACAGTGGGGATTCTGCCTTCCCAGGTGGGATGGGAGGCTGTGGGAAACCCAGACATCCTCTTAAAGTGCCCACACAGACTCAGTCACTTGCAGGCACTCACTCTGGGCTCTGGCAGTGAGATAGTGACTCAGGGGTCATTGGAGGCATAAGACTGTCAAACTGAGGTGTGTGGCTTTGGGGTAAGGGCTGGAGGACAGTTGCCATTTTTTCTGAGTGGGCTTCTTTTCCCATGCAGCCAGCTAGCAGGCATCGCTTTTCCTGTGATGCTCCCTCACACAACCTTATCTGCATCTGATTGGTTTGGTGAGCTCTGCTTACTCCACCCTGATGACTCACTGAAACTCTACCCTGCTGAACTACCCCAATGCAAGAGGTACTTTCTCTGGTGAGCAGCCAGGCCTGCCTGCATTGCAATCTTTCTTGAAAAACTATTGGAGTCCACAGGCCCCAGGGGTGTGCTGATGGGCCTCAGTGTGCTCTGAGAGTTTTTTCTGAGTAGCTACAGGTACAGCACTGGCACCAAACCAGAATCTAAAGGAACACCCAGAGAGACTGCCAGGGCCCCACGGGGCACATACTGCGGAAGGCTACCCAGCAACGCTGGGAGATGTAGCCAATCTACTTAATATATAGAAACAAACACAGAGAGGCAATCAAAAGGAATACGTCCTAAAGAACAGCAGACAACTCCAGAATAAGAACTAAACGAGATATAAACAACTTAATAGAGTTCAAAATAATGATTATAAGGACACTCAAGGAACTTAATGAAAACTTCAAAAAAGATAGCAAACATACAGGACATAGAAATCACAAACAAAAACCAGTTAGAAATAAAGAATATAATAACTGAAGTGAAGAATACTATAGAAGCAGATTAGGTGAAGCAGAGGATTAGATCAGGAATTTGGAAGACAAGGTTGCAGAAAACACCCCATCAGAACAGCAAAAAGGAAAAAGAATCCAAAAAAAAATGAGGACAATTTAAGAGACCTCTGGACAACATGAAGCATAATAACATTTGCATCATAAAGGGTACCAGAGGAAAAGAGAGAAAGCAAGGGATTGTGAAACTATTTGAAGAAATAATAACTGAAAACTTCCCCAAACTGACAAAGGAAAAAGACATACAAGCCCAGGAAGTATAGATAGTTCCAAACAAGATAACACAAACAGGACCACACCAAGACATTAAAATTACAATAGCAAAAGCTAAAGACAGAGAGAATCCCAAAAATAACAAGAGAAAGGCAACTAGTAACTTATAAGGGAGCTCCCATAAGACTGTTAGCTGATTTCTCAATAGAAACTTTGCAGGCCAGAAGAAATTGGCAGGAAATATTCAACATGATGAAAAGCAAGAAGCTACAACCAAATTACTCTACCCAGCTAGGCTATCATTCAAAATTGGACAGTTTCCCAGACAAAAAAGAAAAAAAAAAAAAAAAAAGCTGAAGGAGTTCATCACCACCAAACCAGTACTACAATGTTAGAGGATCTTCTTAAAGACACACATACAAAAAGCAAGATTATGAATAATAAAAATGGCAATAGCTACCTATCTACTAACAATTACCTTCAATTTGGGGATGCTGGGATAGCTCATCTGTTGAGTGCTTGCCTCATAATCATGAGATCTGGGGTTCAATTCCTGGCCCCAGGCTGTGCAAACCTGTATGTTGAGCTGCGGCGCAACAGGTAACCCTGGGAAGCTTTGGCGGCAAAGGTTCTTGGCTGTCATGCAGGAGGCTCGGTTTGGTTCCCACTCCTGGTGACCCCATTCACCTGTGTGGAACGAAAGCATGTCACAACTAATGATGCACAACTATGGAGCCTGCTCTGGGCCTTCCTTCCTTCTCTTGAATAACAAAATCTTTTTTAAAAATTACCTACAATTTAACCAAAAGGCTGGAGGGTATTGTGCTGGAGTGTCAAACAAAGACTAATGCGTTTTGATTTCACTTATAGGTGGAACCTAAACAAGAAAATAAACAAAGCAGAAACAAACTGATACAGAAAACATTTGGATGGTTGTCAGCTAGAATGAGGCTTGGGGACGTGGGTGAAAAAAGAATTAACAAGTACAAATTGGTTGTTATAAAGTATTAATGGGATGTAGCATTTAGCATAAAGAATATAATCAATAATACTGTAATAACTACATATGCTGTCAGATGTGTACTAGATTTGTTGGGGTGATAGGTGGGAGGTTGAGGGCATGGTGAAAAGGTGAAAGAATTAAAAAGTACAAATTGGTAGTTATAAAATAAGTCATGGGGATATAAATTAAAGCACGGTATGGTATGGTGATAACGATGTATAGGGCCAGGTGGGTTATTAGACTAGTTAGGGAGATCACTTCTTAAATTACATAAATGTCTAATCACTATACTGTTTATGTAAAATTAACAAAATATTGAATGTAAAAAGAAAGTAAGTGGTACATATATACAATGGAATTTTACTCAACCATAAAAAATATAACTCTTGCCATCTGCAACAACCTGGGTAGACCTCGAGAGTATCGTGCTGAGTGTAGTGTAAGTGAAACAGAGAAAGACTAATGTCATATGAGGCCACTTATCCGAGGGCTCAGGAAAAATCCTGCCATAAATGCCTCTATTTTTTATATTACTGGATACTTTCTGGACAGCACTCACATGTGGAAACTAGAGAACAAAATAAACAAACAAACAAAATAGAAACAGACTCATAGATACAGAGAACATTTTAATGGTTGCCAGATGTGAGAAGGGTTTAGAGGGGTGCATGAAATGGAAGAGATTAAGAAACACAAATTCAGTTACAAAATAGTCATGGGAATGTAAAGTACAGCATGGAGTATAGTCAGTAACACTGTAATAACTACATATGGTGTCAGATGGATACCAGGTGACGGCTTTAAGTTACATAAATGTCTCATCACTATGTTGTACACCTGAAATAATATTGTATGTCAAATGTAATTGAAACTCTAAAAATTGTAAAAAAAAGTAAGTAAAGGGTAACTACACACACACACAAAGAGAAATGTTGTACTTCTCTCCAAATCAATACTATTAATTTAGTGCAACCAAAATTAAAACTTCAAGATATGCTCACCAATAGCTAAGACATTTTTGAAAAACTTTAGGAACGTTTTATCCCCACAAAATAAAAACACACCAGAAAACTATAATCAAAATGATAGATTATTTATTAGGAGTAGCAAATATTTTAATTAAAGAATTTAGTACACAATAAAACAGGTTTTACTTTAGTAAATAGTTGTTGGACTTTTGAATAAAAGTAGCTCAATATCTTTACACTTTTCACAAAACCAATTCCAGGTGAAGATCTAGATGCTCATATCATAAATATCTTAGAAAAAAATACATAATATGCTTTATTTTGCAATAAGTCATAAAAATTATCAACTTGACTATATAAATATAAAACATCTATAAAAAAAGACACCACAAGTAAAGTTAAAGACAAGTGACCAACAGGGAAAAAAAATTGGTAACAGACATGCAAGACATACAAGGATCTAACTATATGAAAACTAACAAATACATAAAAAACACAATCATTCAATAGAAATATGAGCAGTGTAAAGGTAATTCACTTGAGAAATACAGTAAAAAATAAACATATAAAACAGCCTCACTAGCATCAGAGACTTTTAAAATTAATAGAAAAGTTTTCACCATTAATAAAAATTTTTTTATATATAGTATTAAGTGACCTTACTGATATGAGGAGCAGGTACTCATTCATTGATGAGGAGAAACTGTAACTTATTAACATCAATTTTATAAGAAGCCAACTGAAGTACATCTTTACAATTGCCTAACTCTGGCTCAGCAATTGAAAAGTTAAGCAGATAACAGAGAAATCTTTACATGCACATAAATGGTCATACAGGATGACATTCTTTCAGCATTGTTTGTAATTAGAAAAAAAAAATCTAACCTAAGTGTCCATTATAGGCTATAGAGATTGTGGTACTTCATACAAAAGTAGAGATTAGAAATAAAGAAACCAAGTAGAAAAGTTGCATAATGATATACAGACATGTAAAAACAAAACTACACATTTTATTTCCTGTGGCTATATATATTTATATACATTCATAGAAAAAGGTCTTAATGGAACATTAACCTACTTCTATAAAAGGTACTGAGATTGAAGGTCATTGTCAAAAACTGATTTGTCTCTGATATTTTTATAAGTAAAATGTAGTCATATACTACAATTGCAATTTAAAGAAACAAAAGTATGCACAGGCTGATACATTTTAAGAAGACATATACGCACACACTGTCCTTTGCATTTTTTTTCTAACTTCTGTCATGGCAAACACATAGGAAATGTTCTGGAGATTACCTGTCAAAATGAGGCTGTAATACTATCTAAATAAAACAATTATCTCCAATAAAAATAATACATTCAACTTCTGTATTCTCAATTGAAAGAGAATACAACTCAGTTCAAGATTTATATAACAAAAGCAGTACAATTTCAGTTGAGACCTCTTAGTTATTTATAATCCTCATATGGTATATAACTGTATACTGGAATTTTGCTACATCTTTAGAATATAATATTTGAGGCAGAGGGATATACAATCTTTAAAGTTAGATTTTAAGTCATTATTAACATTTCAGTCAGTGGTCTTATTAAATTTTAGACACTTTTAAAGTACAAAACCAGATTAGCTTCTTATTTATTTATTTATTTATTTTATTTTGACAGAAAGAGAGAGAGAGAGAGAGAGAGAAAGAGAGGGAGAGAGAGAGAGAGACAGAGAGAACTGAGCTGGGGAAGCTCCCCAGCTCAGCATATGGGTCTGCACAGGCCGGGGCCGGGACTCCATCCTCAGTCCCCGGTGCTGCAAAGTGAGCGCTTAACCCACTGCGCCATCCCGGCTTCCCCATGGCTTACAGTATTTCTTTAGCAGTTTACTAATTCTACCTTACACATTAAACAAAAATACTGATATTTAAAATTATTACTGACAACTTCTTGTGAGAACTGTTCCTTCTGGAGATGATTCTATAAAACCTTCTTATCCTAATGAGAATGCTATTTGTATATAAACACAACACACTGAATTTTATGTATTAGACTACTTTTGAGTATATAAACCAAAAATTGTTTTTGGAGTACTGTGCTTTTAAGAATTGCTTATTTTTATTTCACATATTGCTGAAGATCTGAAACATGTAAAGAGAATGAGAAAAGAGGAACTACCAGAGCTATCTGGTTTCACAATGGTTATGACAGAAAAGGACAGCCAGCATTTTCTTGCCAACTAAAAAGGTCATTAGTTAGGAAGAAAAACCTTTGAAGGACATCTTCAATAGAATTCAAAATTTCCTTTACCTATCCTGTTTAACTGACTCCTACAGAAATTTGCCTTGTAAAAGTGCCTCTCACATTCCTGATAAAAGAACAAGTTCCTCTAGAAAGGCTACAGTGAATGGAGCAAGCACCAGGGCAGTGTTAGAAGTCTGGCGAGATCCCAGGCTGACCATAGCACCTTCCTCTTCCTGCATTACAAGAGGGATGCATTAATGTTTAACAGGCCTTCCAGCTCTAAGAGCCAACAATCCATGTTTTCATCAAAGCCCACCTAAAAAGGAAACATGCCTTTTGGTTTCCTATTATGAAGGTACTTTTACAACTGTATCACTTTTATCTTCTGTATAATTAGGCAAGACTTTACAGGAAACATCCAGCATATCTCACACGCTACAATACTCAAAAAACATGAGTTGATGATAATCCAAAAAAGTCATATGTCACTGATATGAGAAGACTCAGAAAATAAATCATTTGAGGTGATTCTTTAAGTCTTTAAAACAAAACGCTGGTGTAATTTTATTTCAAGAAAGTATTAAGCATTTAAAGTGGGAATGATAAACCAGTCAGTAGTATCACCTTTTTTTTTACAATGAAAACAAAATATTAATTAAACTGAACTCACTTAATATAAAGGTCTTTGATTTATTCACTTAAATTTATTTTTATAACAAAGCACTTTTCATATAATTTAAAACACACATGCTTTGATTGAAGAGTGATTGTAAATGGATCCAGTTTTCTTCCACCTGTGATGACAACTTTGTCATTTCTTCTAGAAGTGCTGGCTCTGAAGAAAGCATTTTAAGGTGTAACTGAAAAGAAAAATACATGATAGTTGAACATTTAAGAAAATAAAAATTTTGTTTATTCTGGATTCAACGTTTTTACCAAGGAACTTTAGAAAACACCATTCTGAATACCAGTACTTTTTTCTTAAATTTCGGCTTATTACCATCTCCCATTCCCTTTCCTCTATCATTATAATTATTAGTTCCTTTATGGTACTGTCACTCCCTTTGAAGCATGAAGTTGTCATCTCTTTCCTCCCAAGGACAGTCCTGATACAGATTCAGAAACAATGACATAATTGTAACACTAAATACATATTTCTGTGCTTCTTTAAGTTTCTCAGTTCACTGTAACCCTCTGGTAATGAATGCCAATGGGGCCCTTTGCTGTATTTTCTAAAGATTTAAGTAACTTTATATTCAGGACCTAATCTTGGAAAATTCGAGACAGAATACAGAAACAATTTGTGGAATTTCTATATTTTAACATCATATGCTATCATCTAAATATTTACCTTTTAAATAACTTTAATTAAATCAAGTGAAAACTCCTTTTACATATTAATGGGATAGATGAAGAAATATGTTTGCTATCATTGAAAATCACCATTTTCTACCTCATTCAATACACTATACTACTGAAATAAACATAAGATTGCCACTATATTGGTCATAAAGTTAACTCTTATTGCCAAATCACTTGAAGCGCCTTCAACCAACGTAAAAGTAATTATTTTGAATTAAGCAGTAGAAAAAGCAAAACAAAACAAACATAAAATGTGACTTTCTTTTCATGATCATAGAGAAACCACCAAAATGTAATTAATTAAAAAAAAAAAGTTAATATTTTAGTATACTGAATAGATGACACAGGAAGGAGCTGAGTTAAAATTGTGCTTAGTAAAACAAACAAACATATAAACAAAAAAACCCACCAAAACAACTAAAACCCCAAAATGACTACCAGCCATATGGTCCAGTTATCCAATATGATAGTCACTAGATGCAGAAGAATGATTTAAATTTGATTAAATTTCTATAAAATAAAAAAAACTCAGTTTCTCAGTCACAGCCTCATTTCAAGTGCTCAGTGGTGATGTGAGACAAGTGACGGCCATGTTGGGCAGTGCAGTTAGAAGACATTTCCATCTTTGCAGAAAGTTCTAATAGCGGTCCCAAAGGTTTTTGGAACCAGGGACCGGTTTTGTGGAAGACATTTTCCGCAACAGGGTGGGGTTGTGTGGGGTGTGGTAGGGTGGAGAGGGAATGTTTTTGGGATGATTCAAGTGTATTACATTTACTGTACACTTTTAGTTCTATTATTACTTTTAATATATAATGAAATAATCATAGAACTAATCTAATGCCACTGTTGATCTGACAGGAGGCAGAGCTCATGGGGCTGATATGTGTGATGGGGAGCAGCCTGTAAATATAGATGAAGCTTCACTTGCTTGCCTGCCACTCACCTCCTGCTGTGTAGCCCATTTCCTAACAGACCACAGACCAATAGAGGTTTGTGGTCCGCGTGGTCAGGGACCCCTGTTCTATCAGACAACATTACTGCGAGGAAAGCAAGCTGGAAAGTGTTTTACATTAGACTTACCTTTAGAAACAATGCAAGGTATGCCTGGGCTAACTCAAAATCACGCTTTCTGTCCAACATCATCTCGATCATTTTTAAGAAACTCTGCATAACCTCTACAGACCCACCACAATCAGGAGACAAGCTTCGAAACTCTGTTTCAATTCCTGATGGGCCTAATTCTTTCAGAAGGTTAAGGGCAGCTTCATCTGCATTAAGTTGGAAAAAGAATCCAGTTATTACCTACAATCAGTTCACTTAGAAAACCATAGTTTTCATTTCATACCCCAAGCAAATTGCATAGAAATTTTTTTCTGTGGCTTATCCTGTTAAGTAGTAGAATAAACCCCAAATTAAGTAAAAATCAGTACAAATGATGAGAGTAATACAATAAAACGTGCTAAAAGCCCTAAATCTTTTGCATTTCCTGTAATGTAAGATTTTTTTTTTCTCCCTCTTCCTGTTAGGGCTGTTAAAGAAAATCTAATTAATGTTGACCACCAGATACTTTAAGATACTCATAGGGGGAAGCCGGGATGGCTCAGTGGGTTAGGCGCTCACTTTGCAGCGCCGGGGACCGAGGATCGAATCCCGGCCCCAGCCCGTGCGGAACCATATGCTGAACTGGGAGCTCCCCTAGTTCAGTTCTCTCTCTGTCTCTGTATCTCTGTATCTCTCTCTCTCTCTCTCTCTCTCTCTCTCCTCTGTCAAAATAAATAAATAAATAAATATTAAAAAAAAAAAAGATACTCATAAACAAATCAGAACAAATCCAAATATAAGAAAGCTATAAAAAGTACATACCAAAGTATTAATTGTAGTTGCCAATGAGAATAAAATGAAGTAGGGGAATTTACTTTTTCTTCCTTTTCCTTGTTAGAAAAATTATAAAAGTACCTCATGCTCAGTAAGAAACACTAACAATAGAGAAATATACAAGGGGAAAGAACTCTTCTTACTCCCACCCACCCCAAATCTCCTTTTCTAGAAGTAAAGCACTCTTAGTTCATACTCATCCCATGATTATATATCTATACACTTACAATAATTTTTATATAAGGCATTTCTTATTGTAATGGTAATGAGTATGCTTTTAGCTTTTTGAACAGGAATGACAAGTCTAATAAATTTTACTTTCTGTCCTTCAGCATATACTGCATAGCGATTTTCTTGTTTTCCCATAAATAAAACAAGTTATTCCTTTTATGACCCTGCTATTATTCTTCAGTCAGCTACAATGGCCCATTGATACCATTCTTTGACTTTGCCAATGTGGACTTGAGTGATATTCATATGAAAACAAAAGCATTTGGATCACGAACCAAGACATAAGTCAAGCAGAAGGCTGTCATTTTGTTAACTGCTTATAGCCCTTATTATTTATCATTATTAGCTACAAACTAGAGCTTTCAAAATTTAAACCTATTATTAACACATTCAATACATTTTAAAACTGTCTTTTTATGAGATAATTTGGTTGGAAATCACCTAAAGTCTCTGCTATATAGCAAACTGTAATGTAAACTGTTTTTGTAAGTTAAAACAAAAGCAAAAATTAGAAATCTAATTTTTATTAAAGAAAGTGTGGAAGATTTTCAAAAGATTATAATATCAATATCATGATTTTAGTGTTACTCATTTAATAAAACAATACAAAAGCTAAAGTTATTTCAGAGTAAACCCAAAATTTCAATCCTTTTAGTTTTTACTGGGCTTCTTTCAGCTACTAAGCAATCTGCTTATATTTCATTTCATTTCTCTTCATATAAAGTGAAAGAAGCTGAAGATACTTGGTAAAATAGTTATAATTTAACTTACATTTATTATTTACCAGTCCTTCTTCGAGTCTCAAGCAGAAATCTGATTTTTGAGCCAAAATTCCAAGATTTACCACTTTAGACTTAAACAAAAACAAATATACATTATTAAAAGAATATAAGATAACCAGAAAAATGTATAGTTTATAATCAAAAGCTATCATTAATTTACTCTGTATGTGTAAAACTGGGTCTTGGTAAAGAAATACAAATGTATAATACTAAACACACACACCATGTACTTAAAATGCTCCAATTTGATTTTTACCTGTTGGGGATCATTATTTTGTTCAGGTGCAGCATATCTGGGTACAAGGCCAGGAACTGTTGGTATAAAAAATGGTGCTGATTTGGGTACTTTGGGGGGTTCCTTTGGTTTGTTCTTTTTCTAATTAAGAGAAAATGAGAAAGGGAAAAATACTAGTAAGTCATTATCTTGCCTATAGTTTCTAATCTAATACGTAATTCCAAATCAATTTTAAAACAAAGTCCAAAAAGTAACAAAAAAGAAACGAAAATTTATCAGATTAGAATATTAAAATAAAATTCAATCAATCAGTTTCACAGATATCCTTAAATTGGGTTTCCTAATGCAAACCTCCGGTACCCTTGCTGATAAGGCAGAAAAAAAAAGACAGGGTTCAGAAGCCCTAAGACAAATACAGCTCATTTTCCTGAAACATACATATTTAGATGAAAAAACAACTCAGGCACTTCTGAACTTCTTTTATATTGAAATGCAAAGGCCAGCAAAATGACCTAGAAAACAAAATTTACATAAATGCTCAAGAATTCCTCAAATTTCTGCAAAAGAAATTTGGATCCAAAGGTAGAGTCTGCCATTAGAAGTAATTAGGTGAAATTTTTTGTGAAGCATATCCTTAATTCTCCTATTTTGTGGGACTTTTTATTTATTTTTCCTTAATACTCTGTGTTTTTAAAAAGAGTGATAGCTCAGCAGGCTGAGCACTTGCCTTGCAACTGCAAGGTCCGGGGTTCAAATGCTGGCCTTGGCCTGTGCAAACCCATATGCTGAACTGCAGCACAACTGGTAACTACCAGGGATGGCAGCAAAGGTTCTTGCATCCCATGTGGGAGGTCCCCAATTTGGTTCCTGCCCTGCGCAACCCCACATACATCCACCTATGTGGAATGAAGCTATGTCACAGGTAAAGACGTACAACTATAGAGATGGCTCTGGGCCCTGGCCCTCATTCTCGCTCTCTCTCTCTCTCTTACCTTCTCAAACAATGAAATAAATCTTAAAAAAAAAACCTTTTTTTAAGCAGGAGAACACTTTTGCTTATTTCTAAAATATGTCAAGTGTTCATAAAACAATCAGGAAAACCTCCATTAGATTTTCCACCGAAAGAATTTAGTTTTGGTGACGACATTGCTATTTATCACTATCTCAGGAGTACATCTGATGAACAGCCTTTCCATGGTAAAGTGCCTAAGAAAAGAGTCTTTAGCAACTCTGTAATGCTAGAGAGATATCCTTTTCGAAAGAAAACCAGTGTATCTATGGCCTCATGGAGGCATAGGGTAAAAGAAAGTTACTATTAATATGTGAAAGCAAGATAAAGTACTGCTAATTATAGTGTAAACACAGCCCTTCTTTGGGATAGTAGAGACATAAGAGCCACAGTTACCCTTTTAAGTCACTGTTTTGGAGTTAGAAGAGATATAATCACTGAATTGCAAATAAAAATAAGAGACTTTGGAGGAGCTCCATAGTGCTCTGGATATTATCTCCTAAGGAAAACTAAAAGTAGAAAAGTTACCCATAGGACAAATATAAAAATTCTAATTTGTTTTATTTAGTAGGAAATTAAAATATTAAAAGTGTAAGCATATTTCTCTCATAAAGATAATTTACTCAAGTTTCTATGTAAGTTTTGATGCAGAACAAACTGGATCTTAGCAAGGCACACAGTCCAAAAACTTAGCTCAACTAATTGGGGGCATTATTCTGAATGCTCCTTTCACACTCATCTACTTAAACTTCTTAATGCATTGCTTTTAAAGCTATTCCATTAAGCACTCCCTAGTAGTTGACAGATTGGACAACATGATGGAGATATTTCACAACTATGCTTAGACAACATTTTTTTAATGCTGATGCCCAATCTCTGAGAAAGGTAGCAAGTAAAAAGAAGCACTTTTAACACGTTGCGTATGGCGGGGTTTAAAACCCTCATACCCCTCTGTTCCGGCAGGTATTTAAATGAGACCATGTTGAAATGAACTCTTCTCTTTAAAATGCTATTGCTTCCATATTATTTATAACTTTTCAATGAAATTTTTTGTACTTACTCACATAAATTTATCCACTGATAATATTTGCTTATTATATATCAACCAAACCTCATTAATTAAATAAATCTTGCAAAAAATAAAAGGTCAAGTGTAAAAACGAGAATTCTCGTTACCCGTCCTTAACGCATGGCTCAGAAAAAAAGAAGATTCTCGTGATCCCCGCAATGTGTTAACTTCTGTGAGGAAAATTAACATGTAAAAACTTTCACAAATGGGGTCATGAAATAATGCTTTGAAAAACACTAATTGTTGCCTTAAGTATCCATTTTTTTTTCATGTAAAATTATAATATTCTCAAGTACAAAGGAGGTAGGTTGTTTTCCACTGCTGTTATCTCAGAACATGACCTAGTACCTACTTCATATTAACTTACATGCCTGGAACAAATAGAGCAAGCTCTAAACATCTTGTATTAAAGTTAGCAGAGTAGGGATATGGGATGATAAACAGTAACTAAAGCTTAATGAAAAAAAAAAAACAAAAAACCAGTGGAAGTCTAGTCTTCAAATGACTAGCAATAGAAATATCACACATTATGGTAGCAATTTTTTTTTCTTGTTTTAGAAGTTAAAAAAGTAGTTTAAAGGCTGGGTTTAAAACATGCAATTCTAATAGCTCTGTAGTTAAGGCCTGCACTTGAGCTATATCCAAAGGTCTGCCAAGTGTTCTCAACCATTATATACATACAGACAGAGAATCTTGTGATAATCACATGAAATTACACAGGATTCAACTAAGTGGTATTCTCTTTACTACCTTAGGTATTTAACGGCTCCTCCTAATGCCCTCAAAGTAGGGGAAGCTATCTCTACGAAAGAAAATGCTTCTGCAATGTGTGTTTTGCGGTCAATATTATTACCTTAATAACATCAAGATAAAGAAGGTTTTTCCATCGTGATTCAGGAAGGAGTGACAGAGTCACCAACTGTTCATTCAATTGTTCAGGGGACTCATACTCTATCATTTCATCTGTTGGTTCTGTGATTTCTTCTGATAATTCTACATCTTGAAACAAAAATTTCCCAGATAAAACAAACACAAAATGAGATTTTTATCAAGCAATTTAATTCATTCCAAATCCATTAGTATTTTATAACATGTTCAGTCAATGTAGCCTTATAAACTACTTCATTTCCAAAACACTATTTGACATATTCTCAATGCCTCATCAATCATATTTTCACAAAATTCATTAAGTCATTCAAAATATTTCACTTTAGTTAAAAAAATACTTTGATTGAATGCATTAAACTTGGCCTTCAGTAGCCATATCCCTCATGTTAGCTTTATGATATTATACTTCAAAAATTATTTTACTATTTTGTGATTACCTTGGGTTTGACAAGTACCAGGAAGCATCACTACTGAAGGAACATAATCTGTGGGAAGTGGTCGTAGTGAAACAACTGAATACAGGGACATATTAGACCTGAAAAATAAAAACATAAGCAGTATTTTAAAACTTACAAAAAGTAGTTTTTCAGAGAAACTTTGATTACTGCTAATAATCTCCACAATCTTGAATTTGGCTATAGATTCCAATGACAAGTTTTAAAAAGATCTCAAAGATAGATAATATTAATTTAAAAATGCCTTGATTCATGTCATAGTTGTCATCACAAGAAAACCCATGCATAAACATTATTAATGGGGTCTTTATAATATAGTACAAAAAAGCATTTATTTGAGAGACAGGTACTGGTAATGCTTTTATAAGGTAACATAATCTTTATAGATTTCCATTGTTCTGACAAATATCAATGTTCACTTAAGGAAATAATAACTGGGGGATGCCAGGATGGTTCAGAGGGTTGAATGCTTGCTTTGTAGCCCCAGGGCCCAGGGATTGAATCCTGGACCTGGCTGTGCAGCCCCATATGCTGAACTGGGGTTTGGCTGGTTTGGTTCCTGCTGGGGTGAGCTTCTCATGTGGGAGGCCCCTGGTGTGGCCTCCAGCTCATGGGGCCTTGCCTCCCATGCAGGAGACCCCCACCTGGTTCCTGCCCTGTGCAGCCCTCCACTCACCTGTGTGGAATGAAATTATGTCAAAAACTGATGACATACAACTGTAGAGACTGCTCTGGGCCCACCCCCTTCTCTCTGTCTCTGTCAAGAACAATAAAATAAATCTTGAAAAAAAAGGGGGGGGTAATAACTAAAGGAAAGATGAACTGAGAAAGTTAAGTCTCAATCACAGAATATGGACTTATGCTGATCAGATCCTTGGGATTGCTACAAGTCATGGATTTCTCCTTCTCTAGAATGGTCTACTAAGTGGCTATGTTTCTGCCATTTGACTGTGCACCATGACCTTGTTTGACTAATCAAGATGTAGCTACCTGCTCCAAAGTGAGCTAATCAGATTCTACTTCCCATACATTATAAATTTGGAAAGAAAAATAAAAATTGGGAATATCAAGTTCTGAGTTATATTAATAGCAGTACTATATACTCTTGCTGCTGAGGTTCCATAGCTAGTATGTCTCTTTTTTTGATTTTTCAAGCCTCACAGATTCCAGGAGATACTCCATTTTGCTTATTAAGGTGGCCAGAGTATGTTTCTACTATATGAAAAAAATCCAGTCATTGTCAACATAACAAGAGCAGTTAAAATGGCTGGATATTTTCTGAACAGCCCTCATATATTGAATTTACTTTAGTAACCTAAAGATCTAATTATAATATTTTATAATTAAGAAAATAATAAATTTTTTTCTTCTTCAAAAATAAGTGATAATAAAATAGACATCTGAACTCATGAGACAAGAATTTTTGTAGACCCAGATAAATGGACCATTTATTTTGAACTCTTACATATTTATCACATGAAATTGGAAGATCACCAGAAGTATCTTTATATGGTTATGAAGAGTTATGCAACTAGAATGAATTTTAGTACACATTTTACACACACTTAAGCCTTATTTTATAGACAAAGTTGTCTGAAGTTGAAAGAGACTGGCCAAGGTCATTAAGGAGTATTAGGGGTAGTGGCAGGAAGGCCAGAGCCTGGCTGGGAACTCCCCTTTACTAACATTTTAAAATTCACTTATCCTTTCTGCAAATAAAAACAAAATAAAACAGATCATTTCCAGTTTACAAATTTTAAAAAAGAAAATACTAAATGGCAATGTTAGGAACTATGATTGTCTAACAATATTATCTTCCTTCTCCTTCTCACCCCAAACAGAATTATATGAAAGAACTTACCATAGATAAATTCCAAGGTGGTCTACGTGGGAAGTAGCCAGAAAGTCTCCAGTAGGGGACATAGTAACATTGAGAGGAGCTGAGTCCAACAAAAAGCTGTCTATAAGGCTATGAAAAGAATCAAGATGTTAAAGTATTTGAACTCTACCAAAAAAATATAATTCATAAAATATATTTTTGTTCAAAGAATATGGGATAAAAGATGCAGTAACTTTTCTTTTTAAATCACCAACACCAGAAAGTCATCAATAACAAAGATTTTGTCAACTAAGTTACTATGTGAAAATAATCTCTTAATGAGAAAGACCCAGAATACTAAAGAAACTACCATAGAAAGAGTTTTCAACAGGGAGAATACAGGAGGAAATATTGTTTTCCTGAAATGCTATTTTGGTAGACTAACTTGGAGACAATTCTGAAGACGTCACATACTTAAAATAAATCTAATTATCACTACCCTCTTATGTTTTTGTTATCCCAATGAAAATAATAAAAGGTTTAGGGAACAGAAGAAATTAATAAAATAAAATGGCTATAAATAAGAGAATAAGTAGTAATGGAATAAATCTGAGCAATCCTACCACCTGTTTTTCCAAATAGGTACCGTATTTTCCGGTGTATAAGATGACTTTTGAAACGAAAAAAAGTCAACTGAAAATCGGGGGTCGTCTTATACGCCGAGTATATCCCGAAAAACGTCTCGATATGCCGCTAAACGAATTTTCCAACTCGATCCCG
>PVKE010029665.1:0-20089 GCA_004027555.1 Craseonycteris thonglongyai | reverse complement strand
GACTTATGGAACATAGTCGACAAAGAAAGGTTCCCATTTTTTTAAAAAGTGGCATATAAAATCAAATCGTTTTTCGGGTCAACGTATTTATGCGAATCTTTGTTTTCAAACATGAATTTAATAAAATCACGATATAGATCTCGACTTACCGATGAGCATCTTAATAATTGTTTGCTAACAGGGTTGTCGTCATACTCTCTTAATTACGAGGCACTGGCCAATGAAATGCAATGCCAAAGATCACACTGACAGATTGTTTTTATTTATGTTTTCTTTTATGTTTTTTTAAATGATTTTATTATACGTGTGTTTTTTATTTACTTTGTATTATGTTTTGTATATATGTTTCTTTGTGTGTATATAATTTGTACAATAAATTTATTATTTTTAAATTATTTTTGTTTATTATTTTTTATTCTTGTTCAATAATAAATATCCTTAGAAATAGCTGGTGCCCGCCGCCCTACTGATATTTTAGAATGCGCCCTAGGGTATAAAAAGGTTGGAAACCCCTGAACTAAAGGCTGCATTCGGTGTTTCTCCATTTACATAGATGTATTTGGGTTAGTGTCTAATCAGTGTATTGCATATTCCTATTCCTCAAGAATGCAAACCAATTTCCCTGACCCCACCTCCAGTCTATAGGCACGGGCCTAGGAAGATACTCTTGGCCAAGGCTGATCGGGTCTATAGCAGTGGTCGGCAAACGGCTCGAGAGCCGCAGTTTGCAGACCACTGGAGTATTTACTTGGCCAAAGGTAGAGCATTCACATGCTCCCTCCCAAGAATTTTGCATCCAGCTAGGAATACACAGAGCTTATTTCTATGTGTCATGATGGAGTCAAAACAAAGACGTATTATTCTACTTTGAACTCCATTTGGGAGACACAGGCTGGCTATGTTTTTCTTCGTACAAACAGAGAAGCAAAGAAAGCCTGTTTTCAGAGAAAGAGAAAATGCAAGAAGTGAAGACAAGAAATGAGAAGAGACTTCTTTAGACCCTAACAGACAACCTCCTGGGCTGGTTCCGGCCCTTCTGCAAGCCACACTGCAGACTTGCCCTTGGGTTCCAAGAGGCAATTTTACCTTTTGCTTGTGCAAAGTCAGTTGGTTTAAACAAGCCCGTGGTTCTGGCAATGGTCAACTACTGTTTATAATCACCAACATTTAACAGAGTGCCCTGCGCTCTTATTTGAGAACTTTTTTTCTTAGATTTGCTTGTTATTGCAAGTTTCAGAATATTTTTACTTCATGTCCACCCATTCATTACTGCGTGTGTGTATGTGTGTGTGTAAGAGAGACAGAGACAAAGAGAGACAGAGAGAGGCAGAGAGAGGGACAGAAAGAGAGACAGAAAGAGAGAGACAGAGAGAACTGACACAGAAAACTCTGATCTAAATATAGATGTTTTAGAATAAAGACATTGTTTGAGGTCAAATGATTCCTAGAAAGGGTACCTGGCTAACC
The DNA here is from genome assembly GCA_004027555.1 of Craseonycteris thonglongyai. Taxonomy (NCBI): domain Eukaryota; kingdom Metazoa; phylum Chordata; class Mammalia; order Chiroptera; family Craseonycteridae; genus Craseonycteris; species Craseonycteris thonglongyai. The sequence goes on along the minus strand of PVKE010029665.1, from coordinate 18,622 downwards.
CCAAGGTGTTTCACAAGATGGCCTTAACCAATGAGCTCATTTGTCCCTGAGGCCAGCTCTCAGCAGGAATTCAGGCCTCTGGGTATCTTACACCCACGATGTTCTTATGTAAGGTGGCCAGATTTTAACATTGGTAAAGCAGGACACCATTGACCCGGGGGGAGGGGGTTCTTGATTAAAAATTTGGTCTATCTCCTGCCGTTCCCTAGCTTGTTGTGCATTCTTTCCAAAAATCGGGAATTTTTTAAAACGCCGCAGGACGCGGGACAAATTGTTAAAAATTGGGACTGTCCCGCCAAAAGCGGGACGTCTAGTCACCTTATTCGTATGAGACAGAGGTGGAAGTCCAGAATGTAATTCTGACCTTTCAGTTGAAAATAAACCCTATAACTTCCAAAGGGACAAATTATTACTACTTACTCACAGCATGCTTTTTCCTTCAGGAAGGAAGCATTGGAAAACCCAGATATCACCTGAAGTGTCCTTAAGGATTAAGGAATCAAATGGAAGGGTAAGTCCAATGTTTACTGGAGTCAATCTTGGGGGCCTTCGTCCTCACCCTACACCAGGCCCTCTCTGGTGCTGTGACTTCTCTAGGACCTGAGTGGACATTGACTCACTGTGTGGGAGGCCTGATGTCTTGCTCCAGGGCTCTTTGAGATGGACACATTTTTTTTCTTTAGCTGTATATTACAGGGCATATCATAGGCGTGAGTCTATTTCATTAAGGTGGTCTAATCCCATTTCTATTGATTCAGAGGGTAATCTTATATACTGGGAATTATATCTTTTAAACATGAAACAGACTTTTTTTTTTTCTCTCCAGTCACCCTTTAATTGTTTCTAGTTGCCCAGTGACTTTATACCTTTGAAGGAGCGGTATCCATTACCTCAGGAAGAGAACAAGGAACAAGAACAAAGAAGGTATTGCTGATCTTTGAACTTCAGAATAGAGTTTAAGTCCATGGCCAGACAATAGCCTGAAGTAAAATGTCATTAATTATAATATGTACAATAGGAAAGAAAAGAAAAATACTGCCAAGTAACTACAACTTCTCATCTATAGCAAGATGTATCATAAAGTGTGGTGAAAACAGAAAGAGGATTTATTTGGAACTCATTAAACTGGGCTTTACATCTCAAGAGTCAGGGAGCAAGACTAGACCCATAGCCAAAGAATAAGCAAGGATAGGCCAGGATAGTGTAGAGCTTCTATCACATAGATAGGGGGTAGGAGGTGGGGGCAGAGACGTCTTGTGACTGATGGGATGAGCCCCTAGAAAGAGAGAAAGGAGGAAGCAAGAGCTTAACTCTTAATGGTTAAGTGTGGAAGAGGAAGTAGAAACCTTTGGTCACTGGGTTGACACTTCCTCTCCCTGGAGCAGGCTAGGAAAATGGCAATTTCCCCAGACAAGGTAGGCACAGAGTGGCACCTGGCTTCCCTCTCGGCACAGGAGAATCATAGAGCCAAGTGACCTTCTCCAGCCAAATGGGAGAAGCTGCCAAGAGTTCCTGCTGCCATATCTGTGGCAATGGCAAGGCCCATGGTTATCGGCACTGGGTGGCTAGATGCCCCACACCCCACCAAGACCTGTCACACAGTGGACAGGATACAACAAGGACCCAAGACAGGGGTCATCATCACTGACCAAAAAGAATAACACATCTCACAAGGGGTCAGCTTGGGTGGGGACCCCCTCCACAGTGTCAGCATGGGAGGCAACCACTACAGGATGTTATAGGTCAACCTTAGGGAGAGAACCAGAGAGGGGCAATAGAAAGAAGCCCTGAAAAGCTACTTGCCAAACATGCTGAGATTTAAATTGTGGCTCAGATAATAATACTTGTATTTGCCCCAAAACCTTGACTTAAACCAAACATACTGGAACTCACTTATTCTTACATTTATTCATTCAATAAATATTTATTGAGCACATACTATACCAGGCAGTGTTCTGGGTCCTTGGGGGTATATCTAGGGATAAATCAGACAAAATCCCTAACCATGTCACATTCTACAGGCAATAAGTTATAAACATAATAATGAAAGGAATTATATAGTGCATGAAAAGGTGAATATGAAAATTAATATCTGCTTCAAGAAGGCTGAGCTTGAGAACAAAATTGTGTTTAGTTATACAATATGTATTTCCATTCTGAGCCCCTACATTTATTTTATTGCCATCATTGCCTTCCTCTGAAGAACAAAAAAATGAATACAAAATATTCCCTACCCATAAGGAACTGATAATCCAATCTGTAAGTTTATACAATGAGTTTCATGAGGGGCAGAAATCATATTCTTTCTTTCATTTAATAAATATTTATAAGCCAATATATGCTAGGCACTGGGCATTCACACAATATATACATAACACACAGTCACACACAACACATAAAACATTCACAAAACCCACCCACACAAAATATGCACATGCAACAAACACAACACACATTCACCCAACACATTAAAACAGGCACATAACACAACATTCATACAACACCTAATATGCACACAACACAAAAAAACTACATATATTCATACAACATTCATCCACACAACAAACACAACACCCGCACATTCGCACAATATCCACACTCACAAAACACACATCAAAGTCTCCACACTGAAATATTCTAAAATGAAAGATGATGTGACAAAGACATGGATACATCTAGCCAAGTAAACATGTGAAAGTAACTTATAGTGAGATTGTCAGTGAAAGCTTTGAGCCATGTCAAGATTGCACTGTTTGTCCACCTGAGTCCCCAAGGGAGCCAACACAGAGTTCTGAGAGGGGATTAGGGACCACAAGAATGATTTTCAACTAAAATCCTCCTGCATGGCCAAGAGCTAACGGCTATTCTCCTTGAAGATTCTTCGGCCTTTGATCCCACAGGCTGACAAGGCCACCTTGCACCAGGTGCACCACACGTCTCCCCAACACCTGGTGCTCAAGTGACTGTTATAATTGCTTTTTGAAATTGTGACGTTGAGATTGCAGTCCCAGAAATTAATTTCATGCAGTTAAATTTAAAACAATAACCTACAGACTGCATGAAATTTACTCTCTAATTTTCAGCTGATCAAAGGAAGAATAATTTGGTTTACATAGTAAATATCCCAATTTCACATGAACATACAAAGTGTTTTGAGAGGGAAAACCCTCCGTGGACAAAGGCATATTTTTAAAGTGCAGTAGGAACTTGTGTTTAAACTAGATGTGCTTTTAATGATTAAAAGAAAGATTCAACCTAACTTCAGCACCAAATTATGGTTTTTATCACTACTCTCTGGTGTTTTCCTTGCTTCTGGCAGAATCATACCCTTATTTTGAGCAATTTAAATATATATATTGTAGACTCTCAGTTAACTGACACCCACAGGGTTTGGTAGATGCTAGATAAATGTATCCAGTACTCTTAAGCAACCAGTAAAGTGCTCAAGCCACTGGTAAAAAATCAAAGAGTTTTTGTGTCAGTTGCTTGAGAATGCCAGTTGTCTAAGCTCTGGTGAGCTGTACATATATTTAAACAAATATATACTTATATAATTTTTTCCTTAATACTTTACAAACACAATCTTTTATTTTTAAAGATTTATTGTTTTTGACAGAGAGAGAGAGATACAGAGACAGAGACAGAGAGAAGGGGGAGGGTCCAGAGCAGTCTCCATAGTTGTACATCATCAGTTTTCGACATGGTTTCATTCCACACAGGTGGGCAGAGGCCACGCAGAGTGGGAGCTGGGCTGGGGCCTCCCACATGGGAGGCGTGCCCCTGCAAGTTGCGGGCCAAACCAGGGGTGGGGGATGGCGAAAACTGAATGGGTACCCGCCATATGGGAAGCACACCCCAGTTCAGCATATGGGTCTGCACAGGCCAGCGCCAGGATTCGATCCGCAGTTCCTGGGGCTGCAAAGCAAGTGCTTAACCTGCTGAGCCATCCCAGCTTCTAATGAACACATTCTTTGCCATGCCTGTGGACTGATTTTGATGGAAAACTCCCAGGAGACAGCAGCTTTGGCACTATTCCAATGACTTAATAAATGAGGGTAACTCTTAAACCTTATGCTCCAGACAAAGTAAATATTTTCTGCTTAGCAGTGTCCCACACACACACAAATACCATTTCTGAGAAACCTGTATTACACGTCCCGGAAGGGCCAAACTTGGACACCGTTTATACAAGCAACAAGCTGTTCCAAATCCTCTTTGGGACACAGTAAGGGTTACCTAAGTAAATAAATAAGCAAGGCATATTCCAAGGGAAAGTTAGGACAGAGACTCAAAGGGGGTCTTGGAGTACATGAGTAATGGGACAGAAATGCTGGTGGCTGTTTAAGCATCTGAGAAGTCAGAGGTAACTAACAGTAACGCATGCAACCGCCTTACGTTACGACGTTGGCAAGAAAGCCAACTAACAAATGTTCCTACATGAATATGCCACACACACACACAAAAAAAAACAAACATTAAATAACAGCAGAGGCCACTGTGGCCTCATTTCAATTGTGCTTCATCAGGTTCCCCATCTGTCACCTAGCGATAATTGAACCCACCTTACCAAGATGGTGACAACACAGATTTACTATGTGGTAGTTGGCACACAGTAAATGCTTTGTGCTGTTATCTTGGTTCCCTAAAAATAAGTGGGGAAGGAGCTGCTGTTTCAAGTAAGAATAATGATGTCCTCTTAATCCAAAATTGGATACTGGTTTGATGGGTAATGTAGTAGATATGGGATAATACTGACCAATAATTAAAACCAGGACATTAAAACTAACACTTTTTGATATTTTTATTTTCCTACTTTGTCATATATTTAAGATTTATGTGTATATTAGCATTACCTTTTTTAAGTAATTTTTTTCTTCCCCATTTATTATTAGATTCTTTCAAACTGGATCAAACATACTGTGATAGGATTATGAGTTAACATGAGAACAGAAAGAAGCAGAGCTGGGAACTCTAGATAGTAAATTTTATCTAGAAAAGTGTTGACCTGGTCATAAGGAAAACACAAGGACCACGTATAGAAAGCCTGTTCACATGACTTCTTCATCTGTTGTTTCCAATGGAGTAAAAGTGAACCTAAGAGGTTTGGGGACAAAAACTGTGTGTAACACATTGCAAAATGCTTAATAAATACTTTTTAAGTCCTTAAAATCAGACTTAGACAAAGTGATCTCTACTCCAGGAAATCAACCTATCTCTAGTCCTCTTTCTGGATCATCTGTAGTACTTACAGACTTCCTTATAAATAAAATTTCCAAACACACTGAGCAGCACTGAGATGCAATAAAATTAAGCCAGAAGCAGCATTTACCCAAGTATATTGGCTATTTATGCCAAATCTGGCTGCCCTTTAAATTTTTTCTTGTTGTTATTTTATTTATTTATTTTTAAGATTTATTTTATTGACAGAGAGAGATAGAGACAGAGAGAGAAGTGGGAGGGCCCAGAGCAGTCTCCATAGTGGTATGTCATTAGTTTTTCGACACGGTTTCATTCCACACAGATGGGCGGGAAGCCCCACAGAATGAGAACTGGGCCAGGGGCCTCCCTACATGGGAGGCACATCCCCATGAGCTCAGGGCCAAACCAGGGGCCTCCTACATGGAAGTTTACCCAGCAAAAACCAAACTGGGCCCCCCCCATGTGGGAAGCTCACCACAGTTCAACACATGGGTCTGCACGGGCTGGGGCCAGGATTAGGACTCAGTCCTCTGACCTCAGGGCTGCAAAGCAAGCACTCAACCCACGGAGCCATCCCAGCATCCCCTCTTGTTGTTTTAAAAAGAAGAAAAAACAAGCAATTACAATACTTACTGAAGAGTCAATGTGGCCAAAATGATTAAGTAACTACTGCATTAACCATCAAACCTCTTAATGACCACACAATCTTCTTAGACTCAGGGTTTCACTGTTATTAATCAAGATGACAAGATTCTGTGAGTGGGAAGAAGGGAAAGTTCTTAAATTTCTTCTGCTGGAGGGTCAGGGAGGGACAAAGAAAGTGTTAGAAGTTAGAGAAAAGGGCAGAGATGAGTAAGGCAATGATTGGGAAAAGTCTGAACCATCCCATGCAATGCATCCACCTTGTCAGTGAAAAGTGATGTGTGTAACCGACACAGGCTTCTCTCCACCCTGTCAAACTGAAGGTTAGACAAAACACACTTTTCTTCTGTACTATCCAGATTAGCTGGATAGAGTGCTAGGCCAGCTCCAACTTGCCCTGTGCTTTAATCTTGGCCGTCAAAACCTGCCAGGCAGGGCTGCCAACCACCTCCAGGATAAAGCCCAGACCACTGGATCTCACATCCCAGATCTGCCTTAGTCTCCCTGGACCCCACCTTTTTTTAACATTTCCCACCTGGTCCTTGATGCTTCTTGGCTTCACTCATATCACACACCGGTCCCCTTGACAGTTCCCCACCACTGCGTCTTCCCTCCTCCCAGATGTTCCTCCCAAATGTTGTCCTTCTTCCTCCCCCAGCTCAGCCCCCATGCCTGCATCCTTGCAGGTCCACCCTAAATTCCGTACACTCCTTCCAGAGCCAGTTCTAGGGTCTTCCCATGCCTCCCACCAGGAGAAACAGGCAACTATCTCCACCCATGCACTTCCCTCCCCCTCCTGAGGGCGTTGGCAACCCCCACTTTGTAGGCTCTAGTTCTCCTCCCCCCCAATACACAGAGCAATGCTTAAAGATTGGCTCCCTCCTGCGTGTGAACAGAGTAGATGTGTAAGTCTCTCCCAGATGAGTGATGCCCACGTTTACACGACAGCTGACCTCTGAACGGAACGGCAGGGACTAAAGGCGCAGGGCCACTTGTACATACAGATTCTTTTCCAACACTTACTGCAAATGCATTGTCTCTTGCTCATGATGACGTTTTTTCCTCTGGATCACTATTGTAACAATACAGTATATAACATAAAAATATGTGTTGATTGACTGTTTATGACCTTGGTAAGATTTCCAGTCAACAGCAGGCTATTTGCATGTGTTTGTGGGGAGTCAAAAGTTGCATTAACTGTAAAGGGGTTGGTGCCCCTAGCCCTTGTTATTCAAGGGTCACTGTGCTTAATCTCGTTATGCCTGAGAAAACTCAAACCACACTGACAGGACAGAGAGCCCTTGATGACTTGCAGAGACAAGCCTTTCCGGGAAAAGGACCTGAATTCTGCCAGCAGGCAGGACTTGGCAGTCACTCAGGACAGCCCTGTGCTAGCCAGCTTCTTGTGTACTTGGTAATTTACTGAACTTATGGCTGTCTCCTTCCCAAGTCCGGGCTTTTCCACCCATCTTACGCCAGCTGCACAGCGTGTTGTCCTCATGGCTTTTTAAAATCCTTAGGCCAAAACCGCTTCCCCGACCCATCAATCGGGACCTCCGGGGCGGGGCCCGGGCATCCATACCTTTCAGGGCTCCTCCGGTGATTCCAATACGCAGCCTGGCTGGACGAGGGCTAACTAACGCGGCAGCGTGTCTCTCCTATGCTGACGCAGGCGACCAGGACCGGCCCAAGGAAGAGAGTTCCATCGGGGGCTTGTCCACACAGCAGGTCGGCCTAAAACAGTGATTTATGATCTGCACATCACTTCCAGACTGAAGGAAGTGCTTGTCTCTATCAACCCACCGGTCCTCACCAGCACTGTTCGCATGTCCAGGAACTTAGTTTCTGTACACTATGTCACACTACCTCTGATCTTGCAGTTCAATAAATCTCCGAATTTGAGGTTGATGATAAATGTGCAAGCACGGTGAGTGATTTTGGTATAATTTCCCACGTTACTGCAATAGCCAAAAGATAACCTCCCGTTCTGCCTATGAGTCAGCTCAGTCACCCACTTAGTTAATCTAGAGAAATGCTTAATCCTTGGGGGAGGTTTATTGGTGGCTACCTGAGGGTAGAGGGGAAGGTGGGTGGTAGTGTGGGGGGTGCGAGGGAGGGGGGGCTGCAGGGGAGGGGTTTGGGAGGGGCCATCAAATGCATAGTGATAGAAGGAGAGCTGATTCTGGATGGTGAGCACATGATTCAATGCATGATGTAATGTAGAGTTGTACACTTGGAAATTATGTTGTTACCAACTAATGTCACCCCGATAAATTTAACAATAAAAAAAGAGGTAGTCATGGAAAACTCACATGCGATTTTTTAAAGTCAACTAAGTCTAAGTACATATTCTATCACTACTGACTATAATATATTTTCTCTCCAGAATAGAAATCCTGTGAATCTTTGCTAATAGTTTTATAGATTGTCCTTTATTGTTTGATTGTTTTGTTTCCAGCTGTATTAAAGTATAATTGATATATAACATTGTATAAGTTTAAGGTGTACGATGTGTTGATTTGATGCATTTATCTATTCCAATACGATTGCCACCACATTAGCTATACCTCCACCACTTCATATATTATTACTTCTTGTTTGTAGTAAGAAAATTTAAGATCTACTCTTCGCAACCTTCAAGTATATGATAGTATTATTAGCTCTAATACCATGCTGTACATTAGAACCCTAAACTCACTAATCTTATAACTGGAAGTTTGTACCCTGTGACCAACATCTACCCATTTTCCCCCATCTTCAGCCCCTGGTCGCACCACTCTACTCTCTGTTTCTCTGGATTCAGCTTTTTAGATTCCACATATAAACAATATTATTTGTCTTTCTGTCTGGCTTCTTTTGCTTAGCATAATGTTATGTTCCATCTATGTTATTGCAAATGGCAGAATTTCCTCCTCTCTCATGGCTGAATAATTTTCCAAGATATAGACCACATCTTTTGTATCCATTGTCAGACACGTGGGTTGTTGTGAATAATGCTACAATGAACATGGGTGTGCAGCTATCTCTTTGAGATCCTATTTTCATTTCCTTTGGATAAATCCCCAGAAGTTGCATTGTTGGTTCATATGGTAGCTCTACTTTAAATTTTTGGAGGAACCTCAGTATTCACTGTTTTCCATAGTCACTGTACCCATTTACATTCCAATACCAACAGGGTTTCCTCTCCTCTACAACTTTGCTGACAATTATCTCTTATCGTTTTGATGTGTGGATTATTCTCTAACAGACAGGTGATACTATTTGTGAAACCAGTTTTTTCCCACCTACGTCAGGCAAGGTCTGTTTAATCATTCCAGAGAAATATCTCTTGAGTCCCTATTATACTTGAATTTATTATTATATATATGTCATTTGTATTTTAGCTCAAATATTATCTACTGGCCACTTCAGGGGCTAGAAAGTAAACATTGCATATAATACCTTTTTCTAAAAAGTAGCTTACAGATAATATGTGAAAAAGTTTGGGAACCCGACAGACCCATGTCCAAATCCTTCATTTGTTAGCTCTGGGTCTCAGTTTCCTGAGGGACAAATTGGAAATAACAGGACCTGCGTAAGAGGCACAGATAATGTCTGCCAAGCACCACACATCACCAGAAGGAGCGAGGTGACTGCAGGTGCCTCCAACTTGGATAGGACAGCCACCAATCAGCTCAGAATGAGATCACGGGGCCCGCAGATGAAACTGCAGGTGATAAAAGGTTTAAGAACAGTTACCCAGGATTTCCAGTCAAGTTCTACCCTCTGGCTAACTCTGGAAATAGAATTAGGGACTCCACATCAATCTTTGGGGACAAACTCATGTTTTTAGAATGTGTTGGTTTTGTGGAATATGTTGTTGGCGTAAAGTGTGAGCAGCTACAGCCATTAAAAGTAACACTGCTAACCTCAACCAAGATGGGCCTTGTTGTAAAGCGGTTTAGCGTGTTCAGAAAAAAGACACAGGATCATCTGTAAGCTTGTTCACCCCCAATGATTTCCCTTAAAAAAAAAAAAAAAAAAAAAAATATATATATATATATATGTATATATATATATATATATATTCATCATTTATTCTTTCATGGATTTGGGAAATATCTGAAGTCTTAAGACGTCATACTTGCTCAAATCTTCACTAACATGCTAGTCTCTAAAGCCGATCATACCATCATCATGGTCAGATTGAACACAGATATAGGAAAACCAAAACCACAGGTACATTTCAAGTTTGGTGAATTTGTTCTGAACCTTTCTTTTGTAAACAGTCCTTTGGCAGCCTCTTTGCCTATGGTTAGCGCTCGATTCCCTAGCCTTGCATTACATTCACCTGGGCCATTCTGTCTGAATTGAGCACCTGAAACTCACCTGAAGAGTCCCCTCTTCTCAGAAGTAAACCCTGCCCTCTTGTTCCTGGACCAGGAGGCAAAACTCTCTGAAGTGTTAACTGGCCTAGCAGCCTGTCCACTACATGCCCAGATGGTCCTGCCTCCATAAACACCTGCGTTCCTCACCACCTCTTCTGGGTCGACAATTCCTGAGACCTTCACTACAGACAATGCGCTCACGCAAGCATGTGCACACACATACAACCCCACTCTGCTCTGACCACAAAGGACCAGTTGTCTGTAGAAATGGGTCTTAGGGCCCCATCAACAATACTTTGTTTCAGTCCCCCATGTTTCTTCACAAGACAGAAGCACCTCTTCGCTTTAAGCCTCAGGGTTGGAACTTGAGGCTGCAGTCAATGCCACAGGTTCATAAGCAAAGCAGCCCTGCGATGATGGAACTGGAGGGGCCAGAGGGAAAGAGGATGCATAGAGGTCCAGAAAGGCAGAGTTAATTCACATGCTGTTGCCTTTTTGCTCTATTTAGGACATCAACTGACTGGACAAGGCCTACTCACACTGGGGAGGGCCATCCTTACTCAGTCCAGCCATTCAAATGCTAATCTCTTCCAGAAACACCTTCACAGACACACCCAGAAACCATGTTTAACCAGCCATGTGGGCATTCAATGCTCTGGCTGCTGCCTGCTGGGGTCACAGAATAAGAACAGCCAGGCATCAGCACAAGGGGCACACACAGCAGTAACATGATGAAAGAGACAGATGGCTGCTGAGATAGTGGCCAATGAGACATGATCTGTGGCATGATCTGTGGCATGATCTGAGACATGATCTGTGGCATGATCTGAGACATGATCTGTGGCATGATCTGTGGCATGATCTGACACATGATCTGACACATGATCTGTGGCATGATCTGTGGTGTGATCTGTGGCATGATCTGACACATGATCTGACACATGATCTCTGCCTAACTGCTTGGGCTGAGACACAGATCTTCACCTGTCCTTGGTGCTCCTGGTTCCCAGGCCTGCAGATCTGAACTGGTGTCCACCATGGGCTCTCCAGTTCGAAAGCCTTAGTACTACATCACTGGCTTTTCTGGGTCTATGGCTTGCAAATGGCCAAATTGTGGGATTTTTTCCTCCATAAATTATATGAGCCAATAACTTCTAACAAATTTCTTCCTATGCTATTGGTTCTATTTCTCTGGAGAACCCAGACTAATGAGGTAGGGAAGAGGTGGAAGGAAATACAAGAAACCATTGATAACAGTTACCTATTGGTGAGAAAGTGGGAAAGAGAAGGCTGGGGAAAGGGAAGAGAGAGGCACTTCACTGAATAGCTTTGAAAGTATATGTTATCTATTCAAAAGTAAATAAACCATGTGTTAACCAATTTTTTTTAAACTTTTTAATTTCTAAAACCTTGCTGAAAAGTTTAACAGAAAAATAAGTAAAATGCCATTTTAAATTATGTTCTTATCTCCATTTTATTTTTTTAAAGATTTGATTGTTTGAAAGATGATGAGAGAATGAGAGAAAGAGAGAGAGGAGGGCACAGAGCAATCTCCACAGTTGCACATCATTAGTTGTGACATGGTTTCATCCCACACAGGTGGATGTGGGGCCGTGCAAGGAAGAAACTGAACTGGGGCCTCCCACATGGGAGGAGAGAACTTTCCCCACCATCTGGCAGTTACCAGTTGTGCTGCAGTTCAGCATATGGGTTTGCACGGGCCAGGACCGGGATTTGATCCCCAGACCTCATGGTTGCAAGGCAAGTGCTCAACCTGTTGAGCTATCCCAGCATCCCCTTATCTCCATTTTATAACTGGTACAACTAAGCAAAAAGAAGGTATATATGTTGCCCAGGAGAAAACAGAGCTGGGCCTCTATACTCTCAAACTAGCACTCTCTATACCATCCCAGCCTCCTTGGAGGCACTCTTAAGACTTCCTTGGGCAGAATTGGAAGCTCAATAGATAGAAAGTACAAGGAAAGTGTCCCTAAGTATTGTAAACACTCATCGTGTGGATGTGATAAATTATATGGTCCTGCCAGGAAACATCTGGCCTGAAAATCAACTCCCAGTGTCATTTCCATTAGCCCATGTAGATTTAAAGAGACTAATGCTCAGTTTTCCACCTTGAACCCCAAGTAAGGGGCTGACTTGGCCAAGTTCCCAGGCTCAACACCTCCAAATACAGGAGAACTGGACTCTTAGCACCTTTAAGTGGAACAGCCAACCACGTGTGCACTCAGTTGTCTACACCACTGTGCACATGGGTTAGGAAGCTAAATAGGCCTGACATAGATTGATGGGTCTTTCATCCCCAGCTGGCCCCTGTGGCCCACTTACTGAGCTTCTCAGAGTCTCAGTACATTTGGCCCTAGAGCTGGAATAATGACACCAATCCGGCAAGTTTGTGACAAAGATTAGAAATCATGGATGTAGAGAACCCAGAACAATGTATATTCCTGAGTGGGAACACAATAAATGGTGACTGTGTACCCAAGTGAGCAGCTCAAACATCATCAGCCATCCAAAAACCATGTGTCACTGTCCTGAGGTTCAGTCAGTCCAACGCATGAACTCTAAAGGACGACTGAATGATGAGTCCCAGCAGATGCCTGGTGAGACTGGGCAAATCACTTCTGTGTCTCACTTTCTTAATCTGCACAATAAGATGATGACTATAACTGCCTCATCTATGAAGCACTTAGGATCAAGTCTCTCACATGTGGGAAGTGCTCTCTTAAGTATTAGCCCTCATCATTATCTATTCAGTAACCAAGTTAAGACCACTGCTAAACGTCAGGTTGGCTCTGAATTTAACAGCCTGACATTGAGCGAAGGGTCAGAGTGAAAGTATGTATTCCCTGTAAAGTTCTTCATAGTCCCTAGAGCCTTGCACTTAAGAAAACTTGGCTCGTGTGTGTTTGCTTAATATTCATTAAGAGCTTTAAAGGTTTATTCAGTAGAAATGGAAACCAACCCAAACTAAACTGAAGAAACCAAATAATCTAAAGCTCCATTTTTTACATCTTCTATAATTACTTTTTGGGATATTCCTATCTCTGCAGAACTAGGTAAAAATATTTCTAGCTCCCTTCTGTTGAGTTCCCACAGAGTGTCAGACCCCAAACCAGGCCCTGGAGAGAGAATCACAAGCAGCTGGTTTCTGCCTTTGAGGAGTTCTCACTAGGGTGAGAGCAAAGTAAGTGGACAATGACAATGCAATCTGGGAAGAATGTTGTCCTGTGTGCAAATGAGATAAACAAGCAACCAAGTACAAACCATTTTTTATCTTTCTAATGTACGTTCATGTGCCTCTGGAATGCACCAAATGCTGCTGCTGAGTCTCAAAACCAGGAAAAGTAACACACACTCACAACTTTTCAAGTTTAGAATTAGAAGACATTGTCAAAATCTCATCATGTAGCATGCCCGGCACTGTATACGTCATAAAGTAACAATCATAGTCATAGTACCATGTTGTATTATTACTTTCTTTCTCTGCAAAGAACATCCCTCTATCTTGTCTCTGTTTTCCCAGTATGAATCTGGTGGTGGAGTTTTCCAGTGCATTCTTATCTGTAAATTTTATAGATTAAAATTTTCAGATAAAAGGGAGATAAAATCATAAATACTGAGGTTTGCCCTAGGTTTGTTCAAACCATAAAAAGTCAGGGCAAGTGCATCTGACTCACTAAGCAAAATCAAATGAGGTCAAAGGGCTCAGAAATTAGGTTGGCATAAGTTACTGTAAGAGATGCTCACTTTGATGAGTAACAGAAAAGGCAAGAAACTGAGTGCAAAGAGGCAGAATAAGAAGCTGGAGGTTTTACAAAGGGTTTCCTTAATGCAAGTTAAGAGAACCAAATAACCTTTGCCAGTTATCAGATCAGCACTTTTAAAAATGGTAAAATCCAATGTTGGTGAAAGTGTGAGAAAATGGTATTCATACCGTACTGGAAGGAGGACAAATTAATAATATTTTCCTAGATTGATTTAGTACCAGAAATCAAGAGCTTCAAAAATGCTAACGCTATTTGACTCCACAATTCCACCTCTGGGATTTGATTCCAAGGAAATAATCCAGAAGCAATGTAAAGGTTTTACTACAAAGATGTTAGTCTTGGTAATGTTACTAATAGAAAAGAAAACAATTGAATATCTACCAACATGATTTAATAAGTTATCCATACAATGTGATTTAAAAGCTTTTATAGAGGGGATGCCGGGCTAGCTCAACAGGTTGAGTGCTTGCCTTGCAACTGCGAGGTCCGAATCCCAGCTCCAGCCCATGCAAACCCACATGCGGAACTGCAGCGCAACTGGTAACTGCTGACATGGCAGCAAGTTCTCGCCTCCCATGCGGGAGGCCTCCAGTTCTGTTCCTGCCCCACACGGCCCCACATCAACCTGTGTGCATGGAAACTATGTCACAACTCATGATGTACAACTATGGAGACTGCTCTGGGCCTTCCCCTCTTCTCTCTTTCTCTCTCTCTCTCTCTCTCTCTCTCTCTCTCTCTCTCTCTCTCTCTCTCTTCTCAAACAATAAAATAAATCTTTTAAAAGAATGACTTGGTATAGATTACCAGCTCATAAAAAGGGGGCATTACTTCTGCTAGACTCTATAATCATCCAGGTTCTGCCCCTCTTAAACTGTAGAAGCTCAATGGAAAGTTATAAAATAAATCTTAATTCTAACAACAGCAACAATATTTAAAAAATATTTTATTATAATGCCCTTCACCTAAGCCTCATGATTTACCAAAAGCCACATAACTATTTATGGCTTATAAGTAGTATATCATGATACAATATAGTTTCCATATATTGCATACTTAATCTTTCAAAGAATAAAATATACACAGTCATAGGTAATCTTTTAATATGGCTCCCAGACATACCTAAAGGTTAAATATGTCTACAGAGTCATATAAACTCTAAGAAGATCTTCAAATCTTGTTTCAACAAACAGTATAACATTATCAGTTTCATCCGAATCCATCTGTTTCTCCTAAGTAACTCATCAATGTACAAGTAAACAAAAAGAAAAAGAAGAAAGACTACAGAAATAGAATCCTGACTGCAGTTCATCATCTTACCGTCTCCTTTCTTCCTCACTGGGATGTGGGGGAATAGCTGGCCTTGCAGCAAGTGGTCACTCTCTGAGCTAGACCGTAAGGTTTCTTCTCCCAAATGAAGCCAGCTGAGATGATATTTAGTTATTAAAAACAAATGCGCATTTTAAAGTCAGCTCTGGATAGAGTGGCCAAGACCTTTTTTCTTTTTCCAAAGAGCCGGAGGTTTGGTCTGTGCAGCATGAGCGTGACACCTCACATCTTATCAGACAACCAAACTATGCTGAGACAAAAAGAAATAAGAAAGTGGGCTCTGGGTGACTGACGCCTGTGTCAGAGTCCATAAGGGCTTTAATCCCCAGCAGTGACACATGTGGGGAATTATGAGCAGGAAACGCGGAGCCAGGCAGACAGCCAGAATCATTCCGAACAACACGCCAAGCCCTTACGAAATACCAACACTCCTCACTGCACATTCACTTCTCGCGTTTCACAAGGTCGGGTCTCTCTTCTCATGTAACTTCACATTGACCCTGGACAAGGCTTGTGACATGTCCAGCCTGTCCTAAGTTCCCCTCATCAGAGACTGGGGCCCCATACCATCTCCCTTTTCTGCTCTCCTCCCAATCTTTCTTGTAACAACATCCACAGACGTGATGCCACAGGACCCTTAATCCAATCTTTCCATGTTTCAGACCCAGGGCCTCCTGTCTTGTGCCCTGGGAACAATAAAAGGCTCTCTTCTCAGCATCCCTGAGGTGAGGAGACCCACTGGTCCCCACTCAGCTCGGGATGGTTCCTGAATGCAGGGCAGGAGGACATGGGGAGAGGGGACTCTAGCCAGAGCCTCTGGCTTCTACACTTGGCAGCCTGATCCATTCAGGAGAGACCCTGCTGTCCAATTACCTCTTATATTTCTCTGTTATGACCCCCTGTGTGTCCTGAATTCACTCAGAATCCTGGGTGATTTTCCCTGCCTGGGCTGTGTCTCTTCTCTGTAATAATAACAGACAGAAAGTGCAGGTACTTTTTATGTGTCATACAGTTTTCTAGAAAATCTAAACTCTGTAGACCATTTTACAGACAAAGGAACTGAGGCATAGAAAAAGTAAATACTTTCCCCAAGAATTCCTTAACCAGACAGGCCCAGCCCAGTCTGGCATTGCTCTTCAAGTCCTACCTGGGACCAGTACTATTTGTTTGGAAACAGGGTGTATGTACACAGGGACAGTGCAATTTACTGACTCCTCTTGGTATCCTTTCCAGAAGCCATCCCAGAATGACTTCCCATTCTAGGTAATTACCAAGTAACCATGATTAATTAGTAGATTAATAAGATTTAATTGGTAAACCAAATGTTCCCCTTTAGTCATGAACAAGGATCTCAACAAAATTAAGAATAAGCAGTGGGGATGCCAGGATAGCTCAGCAGGTTCAGCACTTGCCTTGCAACTGTGAAGTCCAAGGATTGAATCCCACCCGGGCTTGTGCAAACCCGTAAGCTGAACTGCAGTGCAACTGGTAACCACCAGGATGGTGGCGAAGGTTCTCACTTTCCATATGAGAAGCCCCCAGTTTGGTTTCTGCCCTGTGTGGCCCCATATCCACCTGTGTGAAATGAAACTATGTCACAGCTAATGATGTACAATTATGGAGACTGCTCTGGGCCTTTCCCCTTTCTCTCTCTCTCTCTCTCTCTCTCTCTCTCTCTGTCTGTCTCTGTCTCTGTCTCTATCTCTATCTCTATCTCTATCTCTCTATCTCTCGCCTTCTCTCAAACAATAAAATAAGTTTTTTAAAATAAAAATAAAAAAACAGAGAGAGAGAGAGAATGAGCAGCATAGTCTTGCAGTTTAAGGCAACATTCTTGTAGTAGATTTGCTGACATTGTTAACCTGTCTATAGTGTGAGTGTTCAGGTCTATGCCATCTGGTAAACCAACAGACTGCTAAACACATAAGCTCACCAAACAGCTGACAAGCTCCTCAAAGGTCACAACGAGGGTACTTTCCACCTTTCTCCCTATGCAGAGTAACCATGAGTCTGAGGGGACAAACTTCACCTGTAACTTCAGGGTTGGCCTCCCTGGTCTGATCAGCCAGGGTCACTCCACACTTCCTTCCAAAGAGTTCAAGGACTGGCACACCCAGGGTAGAGCCAGGCAGCACACGGTGCCCCCACAGGCCGTAGCAAGGGCTCTGGGGTGATCCCACCATAATAAGGCTCCATGCTTCTGTTCCACAGTGCTGGGCACACCCCTCAAGAGGCTGTCAAGGGCACTCTTCTTAAGACAAGGAGGGAAACAAGCTTGAGGATGAAGCCCACACACGAGGGACAGTTTCCCAAGAACTACAAAGTGCTAGAAACTTATCTAACCCAGATTACCTCCGGAATGTTCAGTGATGAAAGCCAATACACGGTTTGGGGTGTTTTAAGCCAGGTCAGTTGAGTCAGGTTTTCAATTATCTGCCACCAAGTGTCTGACTCCCACAGGCTCCCACCGCGAGAGCAGTCACAGCTGGGCAGCCAAGGGAGGGCCTCCATGGGGAAGGAGTATGCTCTTTTCCTCAGCACAAACCGCTGATCTCAGTTCTGCCTCCAGCAACTCCCTGTTCCTCTCCCTCCTCCTCCACCGCCTTCTTCCCCTCCCACCCCCCACCACCCCACACACACTGTTCCTCGTCCTTTCTTTTGTCCTCTTTGCCCTTTCCTCTCATAAAGAAAGAGAAGGTCCACAAGGAGGCTCCAAGTGGACAAGAAGAAGCCACTCAGGAGAGAGGAGAAGCTGCAGTCCGCGAGACTTGCAGCTTTCAGACAAATAGATGCCCACTCCTGAGCCCCCGGGTAGGACTGCTGGTCAGGAGCAATGGCCCTAACACAGGATGACATTTCGTTCAAGGCGTGCTTCTGGCTTTCTACTCAGTGTATGAGCCCTCCCAGGCTCTTTGGGAAAAAAAAAAAAGAGATCAGGGAGACCCAGTCCTAGCCCGAAGAAGTTCACTATCCAGTAGATAGGCAGGCTGTGGCTGCGACACAAATCGGCTACGCTCACCGTCGCTATTCACCTCCCAAAATAGGAGTTTTGTGACCCTGACTATTTCTATTCAGTTTAGCTTATTAACTGTGCCAAACCTCTCTCGCAGAGAACAGGATTTCATTTCGATTTTTGTGATCCTCTTTTCTGCTCCAGATAATTTCTTCTGTCTCCCTCTTTGTGGTTTCTTGGTGAGGAGAAAAAAATGTCAGGAATCTGCACTGTTCAGTGAACATCGGTAAGCATGGACACACACACACACACACACACACACACACACACACACACACACACACACACAC
>PVKE010029664.1:0-20098 GCA_004027555.1 Craseonycteris thonglongyai | reverse complement strand
CGTATTTTCCGGCGTATAAGACGACCCCCTAATTTTACAGTTAAAACATAGGTTTAGGCCTATATTCGCTGTATAAGACTACAGCCTCGGAAGTGGGGGGTAGTCTTATACAGCGAATATAGGCCTAAACCTATGTTTTAACTGTAAAATTAGGGGGTCGTCTTATACGCCCGGTCGTCTTATACGCCGGAAAATACGGGTAACTCGTGACCAAATACAAAAACCCTAAAATGTACTGGAAAAACTTACAATTTACAATTTCCGAAGACCATGTCTCGATCTATATAATATTAATGATCCTGGAAAGGTGTCAGAAAAATCAACAATTTTCCTATACACTGTAGCTTTTAAAACCTCACAGTGAGTGATTTTCTCAATTATGTCCTCTGAGAACGTGAACATCTTTCCCCAGTTGTTTAAAAGCGATTTTGTAGAAAGCAGTTTTAAACAGCACTTTGAATGCGACAAGTTATTAGCCTTAAAACATGACACTGACAGCATGCTTCACAAAAGTGCAGACAGAATTAACATAATAGCTCTATTTCCCACTAGCTCTCAACATCTCCAGCAGCAGCTTCACCACACTAGTGGCACTGTATAATGAATGCTAATAGCATTCTTAAAAATGCACATACATGGCAGAAAATGAGAGTAGCATGAATACTAAAGCAGCTTATATTCAGTCCCAGTATTTTACTGCTACATACATTCCTACAAAACCCACTGTTATATAGACTTAACTGTGTCAAAATTCATGTGTTGAAGCACTAACCCGCAATGTGACTATTTGAAGACAGGGTCTTGAGGGAGGAAGTGAGGTTTAGGGTAGAGACCTAATCCAATAGGATTGGTGTCTTCATAGAAGATGGAGACCAGAGACCACTCTCCATACACACACCTATGAACAAAGGAAAAGCCACCTGAAGACACAGCAAGAAAGCGGTTGTCTGCAAGCCAGGAAGAGGGACTTCATCAGAAACTGAATTTGGTGGCATTGATCTTGGACTTCTAGCCTCCAGAAGTGTGAGAAAATAAAGTTCTATTGTTTAAGCCACCCTATCTGGGGAATTCTGTTGCTGCAGCAGCCTAAGTAGATTTGGTGTCGTGAAGTGGGGTGTTGCTGTAACACAAGGTAATAGTGTGGAGTGGCTTAGAACTGGGTAATGGGTAGGGGCTGAATATGTTTTGAGATGCACGCTAGAAAAAGTCTAGATTGCCCTGAAGAGGCCAATGGTAGAAATATGAATGTTGAAAGTGACTATAGTGAGAATACAGGTAGAAATGAAGAACCTGTTGGCAGAAAGTGGAGGAAAGAATCTTGTTATAAAAACCAGCAAAGAATATGACTGCATTATTTTCTAGTGCTTAGTGGAAGAACTTAGAAGTGATGACATTGAATGTTTAGTTGAAGAGATTTCTAACCAAAGTGTTGAAGGTTTCACCTGGCTTCTCCTTATTACTTATAGTAAAATGTGAGAGGAAAGAGATCAGTTGAAGAAATCCTTAAGCAAAAAGGAATGAGAACTTCAAGATTTGTAAAAGTTCTCAGGCTGCCAGTGTTGCAAAAAAAGAGAGAAAGTATATCCTGGAGAGAACACCAAGGGTGTGGCCGGATAATCACTTCATAATGAGATTACCCTTGGAGTTAATGAGCCAAGTCAGTAGAAGCCAGGAATAGAGATGGGATTATACCAGCAAAGACAATGCCAGCTTGGACCAAAGGGATCAGAGATGGGATGGGACAAAAGAAGGCTTTTGAATTTCTGAGGTTGAATAGGACTCTAGATGTTAAAGCTATTTGGCTATAAACATGATTTATTCTTCAAGAAAAGGAAAGACTGACCCGAAGGCAATTCGGAGATCATTGGGTATTCCACTCCCACTTGGGTCCCAAAGGTTAAGGCTGCTTCCTCCCTGGTTTCAGATGTGAGGCCCCCATCCTTAGTTTCTAAGGGAGGTACTGGGTGGGAAGTGAATGAGAGAATTTTCTCGTTCTGGATGGATGGATGGAACATTGTCTATCTTGATCTAGTGGTTATACACGTCTACATATATATAAAAATTCATGAAGCAGTATGCTTAAAATTGGCACACTTTATATGCCTACCCCACATCCAAGCATTTTGTATCTCAATAGGAGAAAAAGTACTTTACAAAAGATAAGCTGACTATCTTTACTTTATCAGCTAGTTGCCTTAGTAAAGGTTATGAGGCAAATGCAAAATTTTCTACTTAAAAATAAGATAGTGACCAAAAACAATTGTTCTTCGGTTTCTATTTCACTGACCCCAAAATAAGCGAAGATGAGACTATTTAAATCTTATCCATTAGTATCAAAAAACAAACAAACAAACAAATAAAAACTTAGAAGGAAAATCCGCAGAAAATTAGGAGTGTATCAGTTAGTCCACAGCATGTAGCTTGGTCACTGAAACAAGTTCCTAGTAACATACAGGTAATGTAAGTGAAGCAATTTCAGTAGTGTATTTTACCATAAACACATCTGTTTAATAATTTCATTTATTTATTTTTAGTACCAAGGCAGTATGGCAAAGAAAAATAGCAAGAGCTTTTGAATCAGACAAACTTGTTTTGCCACTTACTAACTATAAGGTGTTGGGTAAGTTTCTTAATCTCTTTGATACTGAGTTTCTTCACAATTTAAAACAGAGACAATACTTACTTGGCAAAACTGTAGCACAATTGTAGTAGGTACTTAAGAGTGGTAGCTATTTAGCAATAGCTCTTTGTATACGGAGTATCACAGTAGGTACTAGAACCCTATCTCTAAGAACCTGACCAACTGGAAATTATATTTAGATATAAAGATTGGTGATGAAAGGTAAGAATTGAACGAGGACTGCAGATTACAAATTATAGTGCTCCTAGCTACCTAGCAGGATTAAGGAGTGAGTGTCCTCTGAACAGAACCCGGAAATTTTTTGGAAAATCCACGTATGGCAGAGGAAATGGCATGAATGAAAGCACAGCCTCAAACCCAGAGCAGTGACTTCAGATTCTGATAAGTAGTTAAGACAAAGGGCCACTGGACTAAGTCTGATGAGTGAGACAATAAAACTAGTAAAGCAAGCTGGGACTAGACAGAGAAGGACTGCTGTCAGGCTAAGAAGTTCTGGGATGTCCCTGAAGAATCTCATTCAGAGAACTGACCCCAGTGGTCATTACACATGATAGGAAGGGAAGGAAAAACCTCAATCCAGGGAGAAATAGCATAGGATGATTAAGGGCTTATAATCCAAGATGCTGAGAGGAGAAGAAAACAGACAGTAAAATTAAATTACAGTCCAATTTTAACCACTTAAAAAAATGAAGACATTAAAGTTTCCCTGAATGATTTAAGTAGGCTTGTCTTCAACTTTTGAAATGATCCTGACTGGCCCATAAGTGCCTCAAGAGTAAAGAAAACTCCCAAACCAGCAAGACACATTGCCTGACACATCGCACATGTGCAATACATGCTGTTGGCAAATAAATCTTCTAAATTATCCCAAATATTGAAACCTGTACATTAAGATAATGTTCAAGGTGAAACATGTAGAAAAGCTAAAATCATGTTTCCTTCCTGTTGAGGGGTCATTTTTCACCATACATGCCAAGTTTTGAATTTGCTCAATTCAATATTTAAAAAGGCTCATTTGCAAGAGCTATCTTGATCTCTCTCTGCCCAAAGACTTGGATATAAATTGCTCTAAAAACCTGAGAATGTTGCCACCTCAGTTGCTAAGTTCTTATGTAATATCTGTATTTTTTTTTAGAAATTATTCATTATATCTTCTGTTACAGCAAAAATATACATTGTATGACTCATGAATATTACATGAAAAAAAATTAAACAGTAAGTAAAATCCAGATCATGTAAATATATGTAAGTTTACCCAAGAGTACACAAATATTTAATAATTAAAAATTGATATTTTGAAATAATTAAAATTAAAATAACCTACCATATTAATATAGAAAGAAAAAAATTAGTACTTCCCTAGGGACTAAACACATTCTAAGCCCTTTTATGTATCACCTCATTTAAACAACTTTCTAAGGTTGATACTTGGTATCTACCCTTTATAGATAAAAAAATCAAAATATAAAGAAGTTAAATAATTGTCCAAGATTACACTACAGAGCAGGAAGAGGCAGAACTAGGAATTGAACCCAGGCAGTCTTGCTCCAGAGTCAGAATTCCAGTTAATAAATGTAGAAAGGATGAAAGAAATGGAAAATACAACAATAATTACTACTGGAAAGATGAGCTGAAAATTCACACTAGTGGGCATACTTAAAGGAGAAATACGACATTTGCATACCCTAAAAATACTTATTAATTACCATTGTAGTTTTAACATATATCCACAGATCATTTGATATATTTTCTTCTCATCCCCTTGACTTGCTTCTAACAAAGTAGAGAACAGAAAGTGAAAAGTAGTTATGTTAGAATGGAGAAACCTGGCAGACACCATCTAAACTATAATATATGATCAAGGTTAATATATATTTTATTTATTTATTTATTTTGACAGAGGAGAGAGAGAGAGAGAGAGAGAGATACAGAGACAGAGAGAGAACTGAACTAGGGGAGCTCCCAGTTCAGCATATGGTTCCGCACGGGCCGGGGCCGGGATTCGATCCTCGGTCCCCGGCGCTGCAAAGTGAGCGCCTAACCCACTGAGCCATCCCGGCTTCCCCATGATCAAGGTTAACATGTTGATGTGGATATCATGTGCCCCCAGAGATGACTGGAGAAGCCCAAACTGAGGAACACTGTACAAAATGCATGACCAGTACTTTTCAAAAGCAGCAAGGTCATGAAAAACATTTAAAACTAAAAAAATGTCACAGACATTGTGTAGACTAAGGAGACATGACAACTAAATGCAATGTGGTATATGGATTAGATCCTAAAACAGGAAAAGGACATTGGTGGAAAACCTAGGGAAATCTGAGTAAGGTCTGTCAATTAGTTAATAGCATTATACCAATGTTAATTTCTTAATTTTAGTAAATGTACCATGTTATTGTAAGATGTTAACATTAGAGGAAGCTGGATGAAAGGTATATAGGAACATTCTACACTATCTTTGCAATTCTTCTGTAAATCTAAAATTAGTTAATAAAAAGTTTTAAAAATGTAATAATTGTGAAAACAAATTTTAGCAAACCAGGAATAGAAGAAAATTTCCTCAATGTGGTAAAGGGCATTTACAAAAAACATCAATATTGAGGTATCTTCCCTTAAGATCAGGAAAAAGCAAGGGTGTCCATTTCAACATTTGTTTTAAATATTGTTCCAGTATTCTCAGCCAGTGCAATAAGACAAGAAAAAAGAAAAAGGCATAGAGATTAGAAAGGCAATTTAAATTTTTTGTCAGATTACGTAATTGTACATTTAGCAAATCCACAACAATTCCCAAACTACCAGAATTGAGAAATTAATTCAGCAAGGTCAAAAAATAAAAGTTTGATATACAAAAATCAATTGTATTTCTACATACTAGCAAGATGGTAAGAAGATAAAATTTGGAAAAACATATAATTTATAAAACCATCCAAAAGAAATCAAATGCTAAAACAAATGCCTAGAAATAAATTTAATAATGTGTAAGTCCTCTATGCTGAAAAACACAAAACAATGCTGGAAATAACTGAATAAGTTATTCAATGGAGAAATATACCATGTTCATAAATTGGAAGATTCTGTTAAGATGTCCATTCTCCTAAATTTGTTCTGTAGTCAATGCAATCCCAATCAAAAGTCTGGTAGATTGTTTTTAACAGATGTTAGCAAGCTTATTCTAAACTTCATATAGAAATGCAAAGCACTTAAACAGCTAAAACCATCCTTAAGAACAAAATTGGAGTGTTTATACACTACTATATGTCAAGACTTACTGTAAGCTACAGTAATTAAGAAAGTGTGGTACTGATGGAAGAATTGATAAATACTTCAAGTGGAACAGAATAGACTCTACATGCAGACCCAGACATATTGCCCCACTGCAATTAAATGTCCAAGAGTACAGTTTTCTGTCTCTAAGGCTAGTCTTTCATCAATACTCGAAAGTTTTACCCTTTATCTCTTTCAGTGTTGTTTTTCTTCCACTTCTTCTATTCATTCCTGGGAAAAAAGGGTCTTTTCAATAAATGTGTAGAGCAGCTGGATATCCACATGGAAAACAAATCTTGACCCCATGCTCCCTTTGCCTGCACCCCCCACCCCCACCCCCGCCGCCTCATACTAGACACAAAAATCAACTGGAGATAAATCAAAGCCCCAACTATGAGGACTGAAGCAATAAAGGTTCTGGAGGAAACCATTGGCAAATGTCTTTAGGACCTCCAGGGAGAACAAAACTGAGGGAGAGAAAATTGTTGACAAGAGTGCAAAAAAAGCAATAACCCCTCACACCCCATGCACCCCCCACCTCCTAAAAAAAGTGATAAACTGGACGTCATAAAAATAAATCTGCCCATCTAAAGTCACTATTAAGAGAACAGGTAAATTTCAGACAAGTAGAAAATATCTGTAAACATGTACCTGCAAAAGGTTTCCTATCCAGAACACGTAAGGAACTAAAAATCACTAACAAATAGATAACCTGATGGAAAAAAAGGTAGGCAAAAGATTTAAACAGGCATTTCATGAAAGAAATCGGAATGACCAATACAGATATAAAAAGATGTTCAACATTGTTAATATCCACAGAAATGCAACCAACTTACCCAAAGACCACCAATTCAGCTCCTTGGTATATATCCATGAGATGTGAGTAAGTGTTCACCAATGGCAGTGTCAAGAATATGTATAGCAATTTTACTTTTAATTGCCCAAAACTAAAACAACTCATATGTTCGTCAACAAGAGAAAGGATAAATTCTGGTATACCCATATAATAAAACACTGAATTCAGAAGAAGAATCACCAAACTTTTTCTGTACAGTAAATAATTTAGGCTTTGTGAGTCATACCATCTATGTTATAACTGCTCAACTCTGCTGAATGGGCATGGCTATATCCAATAACATTTTAATAAAATATGTTGCATGCTAGATTTGGCTGGCAGGTCATACTTTACCACCTCCTGCTACAAAGCAAAACAAACAAAAACTAATATAGGCAATATGGATGAATCGCAAAAATATCCTGTGAACAAAAGAAAACCAACACAAAAAGAATAAACTATATGATTCTATTTATATGAATTTCAAGAGCATTTGAAAATAATCCATGGTCACAGAAGTCAGGAGAATGGTTGACTTGGGGAGAGGAGTGGCTATATCAATAGGAAGAGACAGGAGGGAACTTTCACAGGGATGAAACTGTTTTATACTTTACCTGGGTGGTGATCACATAGACGTGTATACATATGTAAATTTCATCAAGACATACACTTTATTTTTTATTACATGAAAATTTTATTTTTTAGAAGAAAACAAAAATTAAAGAACAGAATAGAGATCTAAAGAAATTATCTAGAATTCAACATGGACAAATATATATATTTTGTGTGTGTATATATATATAAATAAATAAAATATAAACGCTGGATTAAAATGAAAAGACATGATGACAGAATAAAAAAGCCTAATAAGTTGGATCAGAGTTCTTAAAGGAATTAATAGAAGGACTAGAAGAAAAACTACATTGAAAGAGATAAAGGACTGATGGAAGACTAACCTTAGAGACAGGAAACACAGTCAATCCAGGATAAATCAGATGTCCACACCTAGACACACTCCGTCGTAAAACTGTAGAACAAAAGAGAACAGAAGATCTTAAAGTCAGGCACATACAAAAAAAGTTACCAAAAATCAGGTATTTGAACAGATTGTAACCCTGAAAATAAAAATTAATGGATTGATACTTCCAAAGGGCCAAGAGAGAACCTATTAACCTAGAATTGTATACCAAAGAAAATCATCATTCAAGAATGAAAGCAAAATAAAGACATTTTCAGATAAAGTTTGCCTCAATAGTCCCTTAATAAACAAGCTTCTAAAATATATACTTGAGGAAGAAAAAAGAAGAATCTGAGATACAAGAAGGAATGACAAAGGATCCATAAAAAATAAAAAAAATAATGTCTATTTTACAGGAGAAAAAAAATCAAGACAGAACTGAAATTCTGGATGACAATAACACTGGTATCGAAAAACTAGGTTTCAAGAGAGTTGATTCTGGGTGGTGAGCACATAATGCAATGCATAGACAATGTAATATACGTAGAATTGTACACCTGGAAACAATGTAATTGTTAATAACCAACATCACCCAAATAAATTTAACAATAAAAAAACACTAGGTTTCTTGAATTATTTGAAAAAAAAATGTAATTAATAAACTTCAGATTAAGTTTATCCATTATAATTTTAAGGGAAACTACTAAAAGAAAAATCAAACATGTAATTTTCATACTAGTTAAGAAGACGGAAAATGAAGAAAAGAAAAAAACCCCAAAGGGTGGCAAAGGAAGGGGGGGGGCGGGGAAGACAGGATAACAACAACCATAACCATAAAATATAATGCTAAATTTAATCCTAAATCTATCAGTAATTATATTAAACTTAATTGGGCTGAGAGCTCCAATTAAAGGACAAAGATTGTTAGAGTAGATTAGAAAATCACGTTTTACCAATTGAAAGAGATATCCTAAACCAGTGCTAGGAGAAAGGTGTAACCACAATATTATAAAACAAAGGAGATTTTAAAGTAAAAGGCATTTGGGAGGAGGAACAGAACATCAGTATAGAATGACAAAGGTCCAAGTCACAGGGAACATAGAGAAATCCCAAACTTGCATATTCTTTCAAATTTTAGTAATTTGTAAGTTACAAAATTTAGTAAGTGATAGATCAAAGAAGTCAAAAGATTAAAAAGGTTAAAAAAGATTTGAGTGTCACAGTTCTTATGTTTGATCTAAGTAAGACACATGTATAGGAGGCTGTCTAGAAAGTATCCAGCCATATAACCATTCTCGTTATATAGACAATGGCTGGATTTTTTCCATACAGCCCTTGTATATGGACATGTGTGTATGCATGTATGTCTACATGCATGTCTACACACATGTACACATATGTATATGCGCGTGTGTGTACGCACACACCTACCTTGCCCAAAAGTCTGAGAGTGCATATTCTCAATCATTCAAGGAGCAGTTGAAAAAGTAACCAAGAGACCACAAAGCAATTCTCAAATTTCAAAGAATCGGTAGCATAGAAAACCCTCACTTGCTGACTACAATGCAAGTTAGAAATCAGTAACAAAAGGGTAACTCACAGAATTGTCCACGCAGGAATTAGAAAATACTTCTAAAAATCTGAGGGAAAAAAAAAAGTATAATACTGAAAAAAGTTTTAATTCCTAGAACTGAAAAATATGCTACAGATAAAACAACTGTAAATAAAAATCTGTAGAATTGTCTGAGACAAATCAATGACCACAATCAAGAGCCCAGAAATGAGCCCAAGCGTATCTGGGAATATGTTTATGATGGAGTTGGCACTGCAAATCCCTGGCACTGGGACAATTACCGCTCCGCATAGGAAAAAGTAAACAAATTAATATTAATCTCACAACATAAGTAAAATATATAAATTTATATATATATACATGTGCCTGTTAAATAAATTTAAGAACTTCATATGTAAACAATATAAACTTTAAAACTTTTTTAAAATCATAAGATATATTACATTAATATAGTAGAGAAGAATATCTTAAGACACAAAAGCACACACACACAAAAATAATTGTCTGCAGTTTACATAACCAACAAAGAATTTGTTACCTTGAACAATGTTTTCCAACAGAAATGTCTGCAATGATGGACAGGTTCTGTTATACAATATGGTATAATATAAAATACCAGTAATACAATAAAATGGAATAGCCACTAGTCACTTATGGCTCTTGAGCACTTGAAATGTGGCCTAGAGTGACTGAAGAACTGAAATTGTTGAAGTAAATATGACAGTATATTAGCATTTTAAAATCCCTGATGAAGGGCTATTATGTTTTTATATGCTTTTCAGTACTTAGTTTTTCATAAAAAAAATTTATTTTAGCTTACATTTCTATATAAAATATTTCAGTTTTGGAAAAAATACCCAAAAGTTGCATTTCAGAAAACAAAAACACACCAAAATGTTCACATTATTATCTGTGAATGATTTTAATTTTTTTTTTTAATATTGTTATTTAGGATATAGAGACATAGCAAATTTACTGAACACTGATGTTGCGACCACAGAATTTATGAAATAAAATATTTCTGATATTTAAATTCCCTAGGTACCCCTCCCTGATCATGACTTTTTGTTGTTCTTGTTGTTTGTTTGTTTTTAAGAGCAGTTGGAAAATATGAATAGTAGACTAGAGCCTTGGCTTCAGGTTTCTTCATTTTGAGATGCCCATATTTTAATATATTTTGGGGGGAATCTAATATACAGATATATGTTCCATGTAATAAAGAGTTATAAAGTAAACACCCATGTAACCATTCCCCAGGTCAAGAGATAAAGCATTCCCAGCATCTCCCAAAGCTCTCAGTGTGCCCGCTCACAGCCCCCATCCCTTGACTCCCCAGGAGATGACCACTAAAACTTGACTATCATGGTATTACTTTCTCTACAATTTTTCATTAATACTTTTAATTCCTATGTATGCATCCTTGGCAACAGCTTAATTTCACCAGGTTAGGAATTTCACATAGAGGATATACAATATTCTTCAGCAACTTGCTCCCCCCCGCCCCAACATTGAGACGCATTTATGTTAAAATACAAAACTACTTCATTCACCACTGTACTGGGTGGGTTTCATTATATAACTAGAGTACAATTTACCTCTCTCCTATCAGATGGGCATGAAAGTTGCTTCCAGCTTTGGGGTATTACAAGTAACTACATTAAACCTTCTTGTATATGTCTGCTCGTGTATATGTATTAAAATTTATTTAGGGCAGTGGCTTTCAAACTTTTTGACCATGACTCATACTAAGGAATGACATTTTACATCATGACACACATCTGCGTGTGTATAAAACTGAGAAAAAAGTTTTATGAAGCAAATAGCCTATGACCTGCGACACATTCTGATATTTTCTATTCTGTTAGTTTGTGTTTTACAATTCCCGATCATTATCCACTTAACTGAATTCACAACGCACTAAAATGGGCTTCAAATTTTGAAAAACATCGCTCTAGGGTAAATACCTAAGAGCCAAACTGCTAGAACGTGTATACAGGGGCATCGGACGTTGTCAACTTCTCTAGATCCTTAACTTTTAAACAAATACTCTTATCTAACTTTACCACGCTATAATTTTAGAGCTAAAACTGTGAAACATCAGACCGTTTTATCTTTTCCTTTGGCTGTTAAACAGTATTAATCACTTACCATTTGCTAAGGATCCACTGGTCTCCAAGCGAGACTGATGGGTTAAAGCAGGGGTGGGGAGTGAGTGAGTGAGTGTGAGTGTGTGTGTGTGTGGGGGGGGGGGAAGCATTAGGGACCAGCACCTAAGTGAGGCTCCAGCACACTCACAGGAGGGGCCTCGGATCCTGCCTGGGGAGGGAGGGGTTAGGGAAGGATTCCTGGAAGAAGGAGGACCTAAACTGAGTGCTTCTATTTTTAATTTTTATTGGTTTCCTAAAACATAAAAGTAACACATTTTGGTGTGTGCGTGTGCATGTGTGGTGGTGGTGATGGGAGGGTGTGTGTGTGTGTGTGTGTGTGTGTGTGTGTCAAAATTACAATAGTATATGTATTAAGAAGTAAAAGTCCCCACCACCGTCCTTCAAGTTTGATGCTGAGACGACATAACCGAAGTTGCACTATCAGTTATCCTAATCTAGGCAAATGTTAGGAGCCCACATTTTAAAATAGTTTTAAGAGTCTATCTGCTACGATCCATATAATGAAAGCATAAAACGAATCATACTTTCCATAACGAACCTAATGCAAACATTTCGTGTTTAGTTACGTTATTACTTTTAACTGACTTTTTTTTTTTTTTTCGTGGCCTTTTGGCAAGGGTAGAGTGCCAGGTTTCAAAACCCGAGTCTATGTACTGCACACCCAACAGACGCGAATGCTTCACAAAGTGGCATTAAAGCCGATCGGCCAGCAGCGTGTTTTGCTGAGCCGACGCGGCGCGCCCGGTGACAATCTGTCGGGAGTTTTCACACATCGTCCCGACGAGCCGGGACCCCGTCACGTACGCGGCGCGTCGGCACCGGCACACCCTCCCCGGCGCGGCACGGAGCCCAGCACGGCGCTCGCTCCGCGGCAACGCCGCCGCCCTGCCGCCCCCTGGACCCCAGCGGGCCCCGCGGCCACGCAGCCTGGCCACGGGCACCCCACCACCTACCCTGCGGGGTTCGGAGCCCCCCGGAACTCAGGCGCGGCAGCTCGGGCGCGCC
This sequence comes from Craseonycteris thonglongyai, assembly GCA_004027555.1. Taxonomy (NCBI): domain Eukaryota; kingdom Metazoa; phylum Chordata; class Mammalia; order Chiroptera; family Craseonycteridae; genus Craseonycteris; species Craseonycteris thonglongyai. The sequence continues at coordinate 7,654 of PVKE010029664.1, read as the reverse complement.
GCCTCCGCGGCCATGACGGCAACCCGGGGGAAGCGCCCCGCGCGCCAAGGCCCGCGCTCCGCTGTGCTGGGAGGAGAGCCGCCCCGTCCGTCCGTCCGTCCGTCTGCCAGAGGAGTGAGGCCAGAGGACGCCCCAGACGTTTATAAATCAAGGCTTGGGGCGGTACCAACAGGCTGAATGACAAATGGCAGATGCCGTGGGCTTTGCCGCCCTCGGCTGCCGCGGGGATGGCTGAGCCGAGGAGGCCGCGCACAGGCGGAGCCCGGGAGCCGGAACGGCGCGTCCGCGAGGAGGGCGCTGGGGCCCCTGGCGGGGGCGTCACGTGGCAGGAGGAGGCCCCACTGGGGAGCCAGGGGGTCGGCGGCCTGGGCGGAGGAAGAGGACAGGCGCCCAGACGCCTGGGCGATTGAGTCATCCGTGTAGGCAAAGCCAAGGTCGCCCAGGTGCAGAGCTGGCGCAGGTAGACCCGAGACCGCCCGGAGCCCCCGTGCGGTATCGAAGACGGTTCTCCCCAGTCACCAGCAGGATGAACCGCCCCGAGCCAAATCACAAATGAGAAGCACGACAGATGCTAGGAGAACGCTGCAGAATAGGCCAAAGGGACTTACCTCCTCACTCGTGCAGTGCTGAAGGAAAGGCAGCCTAGATGTGAGCCCTCACTGTGAGGCGGGCACGCTTCTAAGCACTTCCCAGGTAAACAGGCGCACTCCTCGCGGCCGCCCTGTAGGAAGCACGGCGTCCCCATCTCACCGATGAAGATACGAAGGCACAGGAAGAGCACATGAAGATAACCTCATAGTTAGGGGCTCACACCACGTATACTTCCAGTAATTTCACATTTTTCAATGTTTTCGAATTTAGGAAAAAGAAAACCGAAGCAAATCGCCAGCAGTTGCTTTTTTCCTTACCAGAGATATAGTCCTCAAAGAGGCCTATAACATTAAGTAGAAAGATGAGGCGTTCACTACATAGTTCAGTCTCAGAGCTCTGAAATACGAGGTTACCAGCACCTTAGGCTTCCACCCAACTTCGCCAGGATCTCCCAGTGTCCATAGCCTGTGTTACTTTCAGCTTCCCAGCACTTCGAACATTTACAAGTGCCCTACCACTTTCCTCTCCCAGATGTTCAGTCGGAACTCTGCATTTAAATGAATTCAATGTTCATCATGATGTAGCCATTCCTAAATTCTTTATTTTCATATGATTTCTTTATGAACTGCTCTCTTTTTCAAGTACTTTTCTTAAGGAGGGCTATAGAGTAAATTAATGGGTTTTTTTAATCTTTTTAAAAATCTCTATCCATAAGTAAAAGCAAAGTGGGGTAAATATTTTGAATTCATACCTCCTTAAAACCATAACAGAACAAGAAGGCAATTGATTCCTGGTAAACACTTCTGTGGCAAGATCTGAATCCTATGTGATTTTTTTCTTGGAAGGTGATGTGATTTTTCTGCTTGGATGCCTACAGAATTCTTTATCGTTCAGTACCCTTTATATCCTCATCTGCGCTATATCTCAGTGTCAATTATTCTTATTATCAGTCCCCCCCCCCCCCAGTATTTAGTGTGGTCTTTCAGTTTATAGGTCCCATTCTTTTTTTCTTAGTATAGTATCCTATTCATATTATATATCTGAATAAGTTTATCTTTCACTGGTTGGATTTTCTACTTCAGAGTCATGGTTTATAGTTGGGTCTTTGTCTTTTGATTTGTACTCACTTTAATTCTCTCAAAATACTCTGTGTATTGATTTTTCTAGTTTACTGGATTTTAAAGCCATACTGTTTTGAATCTCAATTTTCTTGGCTATGCAATGTCCCTTTTCATTACATTCTCATCTTATATAGTCCTTGAGCTGTTAATATTTTGAGAATTGATTGGATATTCTTATTTTTTTCCTGTAGCATGAAACGCATATTAGGAATACAAATTTCTATTCCTTGGTTGCCTTCTTTCAGACTTGGTTCTTTGTCTTCTGCATGCTGTCTTCCTTGCTTCATGTTCCTATCTCCCATGTTATACGATGTTTGCATAACGGTTGCGTCATATCTTGTATCGTGCTTATCCTTAAAAGTTAACAACAGACCTTGTATTTGCTAATATACTGAATTCCTGAGACGTGACTTGTCTTCTGTACCCTGAGCTTCCATTTTCATGCTGAGTATTGCTCCTATTCTATGATCTGAGGGTTTTCAGATGAAGGGAGAAGTGATGGGGAATCGTGGGATTCAGTTTGAGACTGAATATACAGCTGGCTGGGGGACAGCAGTCATCGCTTCTGAGATTCATCCTCACCAGCCTGTCTTTAAGCCAGCCAAGGGATTCTCCCACACCTATGAGCTTTAGCTCATTTGCTCAATTCAGCACAGAAGGTGAAAAACTTTCCTGCTTCTGGCAAGATCTGCCAGTAGTAGGTAAATGTTCCTTGATATTTCACAGGGGTTCCACTGACTTCTTTTGCAATTGGAGGACATTTGTGAAAATTCTCAGAATTTGGTCTGATCATCTTTTTCCTCAGTATGTCTTGCAGAGGTGTAGAGGATTGTAGAAAAACCACACATCAACAGTCTTTGATATCTTCGCTTTGCAATCACTTCTCACATTTTACATTATAAGGCTGTACTTTTTTCCTTTGGTTGCAGCAAGTGAGTTTGTTTTGTTTTGTTTTTGCTGCTTTCTTTTCCTTGAGTGGTTTAGAGGTTTAATTTAGATTTTATTTTTACCTATTTATTTATTTATTTATTTATTTATTTATTTATTTTAGTGCTTCCTTGTGCCGTCTTTATCCATAAGTCAGTTGATCAGACTTCCTTCAGTAACACATGCCTTGGCATTACAATGTGCCCGAGCAAAAGTTCTAGAGCAAAGGTTGCAAACTCAAATGTCTATTTTAAACAATGAGGAATGGGATTATGGTAAAGTGAAAAGAACATTCTTTGTGTTAAGGGGCAGATGTTATACAGCTTGAGCCAACTGCTTCAGGGCAGTGTTGCCAAATCTATATAATTTTAAGGATAAGCATCATGTCTAGTGTTTCAATATAAAATTCCTAATTTTGGAAATACTATGGTGGCTCAATGAAGTATCTCTTGAGGCCGTACAGGACCCAAACGTTACTTTGTTATAGATAACCACTTAGATTCAAGGTAAATTTCATGATCATTGCTTTTATCTTCTAAGTATTTTGAAATAGTTTTGTTCTACACACTCTTCAAAGACTTCTTAAAATGTCTCAAGCAAATCTAAAGCAAGAAGATTCATGCTGACATATTTACAATTTGATACATGTCAGGACCCGAGACTTTCACCAACAGGTGTTACTAGGGGTAACAGCTATGATCCGGTGAAAGTTAATACCATGTGAGCAGAGAGTTTATATAGATTATGACCACATTAACAAAATATCAGGAGAAAATATTTTTCAGTTGATGCAAAAAAGCCATCTGACAAAATCAAATACCCATTCTTACAACGGGGGGGGGGGAGGGGGGGTACTAGGAAAAGAATGAAATTCCCTCAACATAATAATGGGTGTATTTGTTTCCTATGTCTGCTGCAATGTGTGAGTAAAACAAGAAATTTGTTCTCTCACAATCCTGGAGGCCCAAAGTCTGAAATCAAGTGACAGTGAACCTTCACTCCCCCTAGTGGCTCTGGATGAAAATCCTCCCTTGCCTCCTGAAGCTTTTGGTGGCTGGTGGCATTCTTTGGCCTCCTTGGCTTCTGGCCACATCACTCCAACTTCTGCCTCCATTTTCACATCACCTGCTCCTCTGTGTGTTGTTTTCTCCTCTGTGTTTCTATCTTATAAGGATATTTGTCATTGGATTTAGGAGGCCTCTGAATACCTCGGGGTGATCTCCCCATCTCAAGATACTTAATTACATCTGCAAAGACCCTTTTTTTCCAAACAAGATAACATTCATAGCTTAGGGGATTAGGACATGGATATAAATTTGGGGGACGGGCAATTTTTTAACCCTCTACAGTGGGGAAAATCCCAGTCAACTTTGTTGTGTAAATTGACAAGCAGATTCTAAACTTTATATACAAACGAAAAGAACCTAGAAGAACAAAAATGAAAAAGCCAAACAAAGTTGGAAGGCTTATACCACCTGATTTTAAGGCCTGCTTTAAAGCTACAGTAATCAAATCAGGGTGGTACTGACATAAGAATAAATGGAAAATATAGTGAGTTCAGAAATACAGTAGACTCTCCCAGTTAACCAGCATCTATGGAAATTGGTAGATGCCAGATACACGTAAGTAGACTCTCAGTTAACTGGCACCCATGCCAGATAAATGTATAATCATATTGTTTTTTAGACTTTTTGCCAGTTGCTTGAAAGTGCTGGTTGCCTGAGTTCCAGTTAACGGAACATCTACTGTAGATCCGCATGTATGATCTACTGATTGTGGTCCAAGGTACAACATATTTCCATTGGAAAAAGATAATGGTTTAGAACTCTTTCATGAACCTTTTAAAGTCCTTCTAGCCTCACATCTTATTCTAGTTGTTTTGCAGTAACCAGCTTCTCGCAAGAGCAATGCATCATCACCTTGCCCCTCTCACTCTCTACCTAACACATGAGATACCTGAAGAAACCAGCCCTCCACGCATGTGTGCATCTGGAAGCATGTGATGCAACCTTGACCCACAGCAGACATGAGTTGATAGATAAATGCGTTCCTCTTTCTTCTTCTTTACAACAGTACAGAATTATGAGACACATTTCATAAAGGCTTCTCAGAACGTACCACAGGATCAATCAACCAGATGCTTGAATTGGCTTTTCTTCCTTCTCTATTTTGTTTCCCCTGACTTCCTTGTTCTGTTTCCTGAACTCATATTCTCAAATAAAACTACCAGCGCATAAAAAAAAAAAAAAAGATAAATAATGTGGGAGCTGGCTGTCTGTATGTAGAAAAAAATAATAAACTTATACTTTTAGTTCATATCATATACAAAAATTAAATTAGATCATAGACCTAGATAAAAAGCAAGAACTTTAAAACATCTAGAACTGCCCTGTCCAATATGGTAGCCACTGGTCATGCTACTGAGCACTTGAAATGTGGCTGGTCCAAACTAAAATGTGCTGTAAATATAAACTGTACTCCAGGTTTCAAAGGCTTAGGTTAAAAACAGAATGTAAAATATCTGAATAGTTTTTATATTAATTGTATATTGAAATGATAATATATTGGTTTAAGTTAATTTCTTTTCTTTTTTTTTTTACCTTTTTTTGTGGCTTCTAGAAGACTTAAAGTTAATATATATATGGCTGACTCATTTCTGTTTGACAGCACTGTTTCAGAAGAAAACCTAAGAATAGGCAAAGATTGCTTGGGTGGGACACAAAAAGCAATGACCACAAAAAGTTAATGGATTTTATAAAAAATAAAACCTTTTTTTTTTTCTAAAAGAAATCATTAAGAAAATGAGAAGTCAAGCCACATGCTGGGAGAGAAATATTCCCAATACATATATCTGACATAGGACTTGTATCACAATATTTAAAGAACTCATACAACTCAATAATATGAAAAATAGTGCAATAAAAATGTGCAAAGATTTGAAAAGACACTTCACCAAAGAGGATATATGAATAGTCAGTGAGTACATGAATGACACTCAACATCATTTCCCCAATGACTAATGCAAACTAAACTCCCCATGAAAAACCACTGGGATGGACAATACCAAGTGTTGCTAATTGTATGGAAAACTAGAACTCATATACATTGTTGGTGGGAATATAAAATAGTACAGCCACTCTGGTAAACAGAACATTTCTTATAATATGAAACATACATAGATGACCCAGCAATCCCAGTCTTAGGTATTGATCCAAGAGAAATAATATTTCTATACAAAGGCTTACACACAAATATTCATATTAGCCCTAAACTAGAAACAACTCAGATATCAATAATAAAACCAGCAAACTAATGATCATTGCATAGAGGAATCTAAAAACATTATGCTGAGGAAAAGAAGCCATACTATATGATTCTATTTGTATGAAATCTATAGTGACAAAGAGCAGACCAGTGGTTTCCTGTGATGATGGGGGGTGGGGAACTGGGTGGGTTGGGGGCCGAACATGAGGAAACTTTGTAGAGTAATGGGAATGTTCTATGTCCTGATCAGTGAGACAATTACATGGATCTATATATTTGTCATACCTCAATGAATGGTGCACTTAAAATAAATACATTTTGTAGCCTATATACTGAACCTCAATGAAGTTCATTAAAATTTTTTTATTCTTTCTTGTGTAGAATGGGGGAGAAAAGGAATTATATCAGATTGTGTTTATCTTCATCAACAGTTTGAATTAAATTTACCTGCTGCTTGTTCATTAACTCTTTTTCTTTTTTTCCTGGGAGTATCTGAAAGCAAAGCACAGTCCCTCTACTTACCCCAGAGGCTACTCTGCCAGCTGCTGCCCCCTAACCAGATAATCCCCTGCTCACATGACCCCTGTTTGGCTCTCTGACTTCCACTGCCCTCCGCACCTGCTTCTCTGAAACCCCACCTGACTTAGATCCCCACTGGGCAGAATTTTTACCCACTGTTGTTAACTTTTTGTTAGCACTCCCTTGTACAGCATTGATTCATTTTTCCTGTGAGAGTTTTGGTGGCTGAGATAAACCTCAAACCCAAGTCTTTGCTCTCTGACTCCTGATCCGGTGTTTTTTCACAATAGCAAGCAGCCATAGGAAGCAATCACATCACAAAGTTTACATTTGCTTAACAGATTTCAACCGTAGTAACATGAAAAAATCTTTTAGTGAATTCAACTCAACAAATATTCAGTAAGTGCCTAGGTTTAACCTTCTCTAACCAAAATATAAGTAACACTTTAAAAATCTATATAAACATATAGTTCCTTTTGAGGCCCGTGACTTCTGGCCAAATGACCTCTCCCAGGCCTTATACTGGCCTCTCTCAATCTCCAAGTCCCTTTTTTTTTATTTTTAATGTATTTTATTCTTTGAGAGAAGGTGAGAACGAGAGAGAAGAAGAAAGAAGAGAGGAGGAGGAGGAGGAGGGAGGAGGAGGAGGGTGGAGGAAGAGGGAGGAGGAGAGGGGAGGAGGGGGAGGAGGAGAAAAAGAAGAAGAAGAAGAAAGAAGAAAGGGCCCAGAGCAGTCTCCATAGCTGTACATCATTAGTTGTGACATAGCTTCATTCCACACAGGTGGATGTGGTACCACATGGGGTAGAACTGAACTGGGGGCCTCCCGCATGGGAGATGTGGACCTTTGCTGACATTCCAATGGTTACCAATTGCACTGCAGTTCAGCATATGGGTTTGCGCAAGCCAAGGCTGGGATTCAATCCCCAGACCTTGCAGTTGCAAGGCAAGCACTCATCCTGCTGAGGTATCCAGCATCCCCCGTTTCCTTTTTTAGAGACTGTAATGGCTCACAGGATTCTTCCATCTTCCTTATTCGCAGTGACTTCTCCATCTAGGTATCACTCTTGTAAACACACCTCTCGTGAGAACATTTTCTTTTTCCTAAAGAAAAAATGACTAATACACATAGCTATCTTCAACTGACGTTTGAGACAACACAGGTATCTCACAAGGCAATGCTTGGTATATAGTTCCTCTATGGACACTTTTAACATTATGTGGTAAAGTTT
>PVKE010029663.1:0-20143 GCA_004027555.1 Craseonycteris thonglongyai | reverse complement strand
AGTTACAAAGACACAGAGACCTATGGACATACCCAATAACTTGGTGATTGCCGGAGGGAGGGGGAAGAGGGGGGAAGGAGAGAGGGAGGGGAGGTGGGAGAGGGCACCAGCATTATGGACACACTCAATGGTTTGGTGTTTACCTGGAGAGGAGGGAGGAGGGGGGAGGGAGAGTTGTGGAGGGAGCGGGGGAGTGGGCACCAAATATATGGTGTTGGAGGGAGACCTGATTCTGGGAGCTGGGCACATAATACGATGCATGGGTGATGTGATGTGGAGTTGTACATCGGGAAACTATCTAATTGTTACCAACCAATGTCAGCCCATTAAATTTAACAATAAAATATAATAAATAAATAAATAAATAAATAAATAAATAAATAAATAAAGTAAATGCAATGGTGTTATGATATTAACGAGAAATAAAAAAAAAAAAGAAAAAGAAATCAACACATGGGTTTCTCCCCCAATTATTGGTCTAATAGTTTTAGACAGAAGTATCACCTTATACACTGAAAAATATGGTATGTATTAAGGCCACAAATCAAACAAATTTGTTTTCTAGTTTTTCCCCACTCAGTTTAAATGCAAACAAATTAGTTTTTGTTTGTGGAATTAAAATCTCTGTGCATGGCCTTTATCTTTCTTTTTTTTTATTTTTTATAATTTTATTGTTTTTAACAGAGAGAGAGATACAGAGACAGAGAGAAGGGTGATAGCCCAGAACAGTCTCCATAGTTGCACATCATCGGTTTTTCCACATAGCTTCATTCCACAGGTGGGCACGGGGCTGCACAGGGCAGGAACTGGGCCAGGGTCCTACCCCAGTGAGACCGGAACTGGGGGCACTCCCCAGTTCAGCATATGGGTCCGCATGGGCGGGGTCCGGGATTCAATCCTTGGTCCCCGGGGCTACAAAGTGAGCGCTTAACCCACTGAGCCATCCCGGCTTCTCCACCTTTATCTTTGTTAAAAAAATTTTGGCAGGTTCAATTCCTCAAATATCCCTATTCTAATGCATTCTCTTGAGTTCAGCTGTGTTTCTTCCAGTGCAAATGCAAATATGCCTGGGAATGGTAACACATTAAGTTCTTAACAGTCATAACATCTTGCTATAAATGTATTTTCTTAATTACCACTTATTAAAATAGGTAAAACGTTAGTACTATTTGACTGGTGGTTTACCTGGATCTGGCTTATTTAGGTGAAGGCAAAAGGATGGGGAGGAAGTAGGTTGTAACAAAGTGGGAAAGAATAAGTTCAGTGCTGGAAAAGAATAATTTAAAACAAGAAAAGAAAAAAGGCCCAGAAAGAGATCATTTGTAAAACTGTGTGCTCACTTCACAGGTTGGCCTACAACTGGAACTTTGTTACATACTACCCTGAGACAAACCTACAAATGCTTTTCTAAATCTCTGTAACGTTAACTAACCTTGTTGGCTGCATGTCACGGGAGCTTAAGAAACTGTCCTGCTGTGATAGCTGGGAAAAATTACAACTCCACCTCTCTGAGGGCCACGTGGTTTATTATTACTTGAGAGTTGAAGCTCCTACTATGGCCATGATCACAAACAATTTTTTTTTTTAAGATTAATTTTATTGTTTTTGACAGAGAGAGAGAGAGACAGGGAGAAGGGGGAGGGCCCAGAGCAGTCTCCATAGTTGTACGTCATCAGTTTTTTGACATGGTGTCATTCCACACAGGTGGGCTGGGGGCTGCACAGGGCAGGAACCAGGTTGCGGGGAAGGGCTGCCACATTGGAGGCCCCCCCCTCCCCCCCATGAGCTGGGAGCTAAACCAGGAGCCTCCCACATGGGAATTTTGCTTCAGTGAGAACCAAACTGGGGACCACACCCCAGTTAAGCATATGGGTCTGCCTGGGCTGGGGCTGGGATTCAATCCTTGGACCTCAGTGCTACAAGGAGAGCTGAGCCATCCCGGTATTCCCATAAACGTGTTTTTTGTTTTTATTTTTTTAAATTCTGTTGCAGACTTGTTCATGCTCTTTGAGTTTGTAAAATAGTCCAATCCTACAATTATTAAGCACCTTCTTGTGCTCAGTAGACCCTGTGCCAGGTACTGAAGGCACAAAGGTGAGTACTCCGAATAATTTCACAGCCCTTGTGGAGTAATACCTGGGCAATACAGACAAGTAAAAAGAGGAATGCCAGGACAGCTAAACGGTTGAGTGCCTGCCTCACAGTCATGAGGTCCCGGGTTTGATTCCTGGCCTCGGCCCGTGCAAATCTGTATGCTGAACTGTAGCACAACTGGTAGCCTCCGGGAAGTCTGGGTGGTGAAGGTTCTCAACTCCCATGCAAGAGACCTCCTGGTTTGGTTCCTGCCTCCATGGCCCTGCATTTACCTGTGTAGAATGAAACCATGTCACAACTAATGATGTACAACTATGGAGACTGCTCTGGGACCTCCCCTCTTTTCTCTCTTTCTCTCCCCGCCTCTCTTTCTCACCTTCTCTCAATAAAATAAATCTTAAAGAAGTGGGGTGGGTGGGTGAATGGGTGGGGAGCGAGCTACATAGCAGTGTCACATACTGATTTCAGATTATTAAAAGATCTTCCCTTCTCTGAGACCTGGGTGTCCCTGTCATCTCTGCCCCAGTGCAGTTGCTAATTGTGGGGGCTTTGGATGCTACAGTTGTTCTTTGCATGACAGCCTGTGGTCCAAGCAGTGAGACCAGGAAACTTTTTAACTTTCAAAAGACTGACCGGTGGGAATTGGTGAGTGATAAGCATCTTTCAAAAATTTGAATGCAGAGAATGTTGTCATATATTCTCTTGAACTCCCCTCCCTGGGTGACTGAGCTCCCAAGCCCTCCTCTCTATAAAGGAGATGCATTAATACAGAGTTTTAATATGCTGTGACTTATCCTGAAGTGCATATTTTGTTTTATCCTGTGCCTGTATCAGAAAGCCAAAAAGAGGGTTTGATTTGCACTTCCTTGCTCCTACACGCTATCAGTTGAAAAATGTTAAAAGTATCTGAGGGCAGAGACAACCAAGCAGCAGGGATTAGCCTTCAGGCACACCCTGGGAAATAAGTCCTTGCTTGCTTGCTTGGCTGATCTCCCCTGCAGATATTCTAGGCTTTTTCTCATTTTTGTTTCACTCTGGGGTCAGCTTGTTGCTATTGCTTTTGAGATACTAAGCCAAATTAGATTAGGTGATAGGTACACAGTGAAAATGGTATTTAACAACAAACTATTTGTGGCCACTTTTGCCTTCTAGGTGGAGGGCTTTGTAATCATTCATAACAACACAGCAGTAAATTTACATTGTTTCTTTTCTCTTGTGGTGACTGGTGGGAGGAGGGAAAAATGTAACACAGATGTTTAATCGGGTCACTCTGCTCCTAAGCATCAAGAAAAGGTCAGGTCAAATCCTGCAACTGTTTTATGGCAAGTCCAATGCCCTCAGGATTTCTGCAAATACATTTGCACAATCACTTCAGACTCCAGTTTTCTGCTTTTGTTAAATTCTCGTTACTCTGAGTCTTGAGGCTGCTTCTCTGTCTTTACCCTGGCTTCCAGTCAAACATGGAACCATTTTCGTCTCCTTTATTCTGTCCTCCTATCTCCATACTGCTCACAAGCTGTAATATAAATTTATAAGATATTCACTGAGATTTGGGCTATACAGTGAAGAGAAGGGGCATATAGAACAAAAGTAACCTTAAATGGAATATTAGGTTTTTCTTACCTTATACACCTCTTTGGCTATTTTTCTCGAATCAAGCTCTAATTTCTGACTTGCCTCCTTGTTGCCCTGTCTTCACTTCACTTTATGTCCCAAACAATGCAAATAATCATCTCACTTGACTCTGCAGAAAAACACAGCTCTCTTCCACCTAGGATATGTTTTCTCTTGGTACATGTTCTGTGTACACTTGAAAAGAATGTATATTCTGCTGATGTTGGGTACAGTGCTTTATAAATATCAATTTCTTAAAATTCCACAGTGTTGGTCAAATATTTTATGTCCTATTGTTTTTCTATTTGTTCTATTAGTTATTGAAAGAAGGGTGGCAAAAATGTCTGAGTAAATGTTGGATTTGATTATTTTTTTTTGCAGTTCTACCAGGTTTTGCTTCATGTATTTTGAAGCTCTCGGATTAGGTGTATAATGTTTGCAATTCTCATGTCCTCTTGATTAATGACTTTCTTTAGCTCTTCTAATATTCTTTGCTCTGAAAACTGTCTTGTCTAATATCAATATAAGTCATTCCACTTTTCTTTCTATGAATACTAGCATGGCATTAGAAAAAATAACTGGTCATTTTAAATTTATTTGCATCTTGTATTTAAAAATTATTTATTGTAGTTAGTATATACTTGGATCTTGCATTTTTATTCAATATGACAATCTCTGCCTTTGATTGAGGTGCTTAGATTTTTTACATTTTGTGTAATTGATGATATGTTTGGGTTTAAATATATTATGTTGTTATTTGTGTTCTATTTATGCCATATGTTCTATGTTTCCATTTTCCTTTTTTTCTATCTTATTTTAGATTTAGGATTTAAAAATATATATATATTTTTTTTTGTTGGTTCATTAGTGATAACTCTTTGTTCTGTTAGTTTAGCTCTTGCCTTTGGCTTAGAATATATAATTTAACTAATTATAGTTTATTTTTAAATCCCATTTTGCCATTTTATCATACAATAATATATTTCTATTTTTTTCTTCCTCACCTCCATGTTCTTGTTCATGAAAGCAAGACAATGGTAGATCATGCATTTTATTTTGTTCCCTGTCACACTGTTCATTTATACATATAGTATAAGCACTACACATTGTTATTTTTGCTTAAACATTTATCTTTTTAAAGATTTAAATAATAATTAAAATTATACACACACACACACACACACCCCTATATACTTATTAATTCCAGTACTCTTTATTCTTTTTGTAGATTCATATTTCTCTCTGGTATCATTTTTTCTTGTGCCCAGTAGGCTCAATTTAATAGTTTTTATTGGTAGAGTCTACTCAATAATTCTCTCAGTACCCTCATTAAAAAATTTTTTTTTCACTGACTATAGAATTCTTGGTTGACAAGCTTTTCTTTAAGAACTTTAAAATGTTGATTTACCGTTGTCTTGCTTTCATTGTTTCTGATGAGAAATCTGCTTTCATCCTTATCTTTCTTTTGTGTATAATGTGTCTTTATTCTCTACCTGCTTTTAGATTTTCTCATTGAGACTGGTTTGACCATTTTGATTGCAACATACTTTGTTGTCATTTTCTCATGTTTCATTCTCTTGGTAATCATTGAGCTTCTTGGGTTTGTAGTTTTCATTAAACTTTGAACATTTTTGGACCTTCAGAGAATTTGCTTTCTAGATTTAGAATCTAGATTGAACATCTTCTTAGAAACTAGTTTGATTTTTTTTAATGACATTGTAATTGTGTAAATGACCAAATGCCCTTTTGATGTGGTTTAGAAACACATATTTTCCTGCTTTTTAAAGAAAACTCTCCCCAGTTTTTCTTCCTTTTTTCTACACATATGTAGAATTTGTCTGAATTCTTTCTGTGCTCTAGGAAATTTGGAAATAAACAGAGAAATGTGTTCTTGGTGTCTTTGCTTCTCTTCTCCGCTCTGACTGAATGTTCTCTTGCCCTTCCCTGTGCTCACATGGTATCCACTGTGTGACTCCCTCATAACATTTAAGGCCCTGTAATATTATTATTTGATTACTTGTCTGCATTTTCTAGTAGACAATACAGTTTTTTAATAAACGCTTTTTTAGATTAATTTTAGGTTTATAGCAAAATTGAATGAAAAATACAAAGAATTCCTATGTCCTCATTGCCCGCCACCCCCCTCCCCGCCACCCATCATAGTAATATCCTTCTTTAGAATGGTGCATTTGTTATAATTAATAAAGTTACATTAACCCATGATCATTACTTATTGTTTGTAGTTTCCATTATAGTTCACTCTTGATGTACATTTCATGTGTTTTGACAAATGTATAATGTCAAATACCGACCATTGTAATATCATAGAGAATAGGTTTGTTACCTTAAAAATTATCTGTGCTCTATTCATCTCTCCCTCCCCCTAAGCCCTGGCAACAATTGATCTTCTTACTGTCCCCATAGTTATATGTTTTCCAGAATGTCATAGAGTTGAAATCATATAATACATAGTTTTTTTTCAGTTTTAATTTTTAATTTAGCAATATGACTTTATGTTTCCTCCATGTCATTTCATGGCTTAATAGCTCATTTGTTTTTAACATTGAATAATGTTCTATTATTTGGATGTATCACCATTTATTTATCTATTTACCTACTGAAGGACATCTCAGTTGCTTCCAAGTTTTGGCAATAATGCATAAAGCATTATAAACATCTGTGTGCAGTTTTTTGTATAGGCATGCATTTTCAATTCATCTGTGTAAGTTCCAAGGAGTGGAATTACTGGATCATAGGGTAAGAATATGATTCATTTTGTAAAAAACTGCTGAACAGTCTGTACCATTTTGCATTCCCACCAACAATAAGTGATATTTTTCTGTTGCTCCACATCCTTGCTAGCATTCAATATTGTCAATGTTTTTTTAATTTTAGTCATTTTAATAGGTGTGTAGTGGTAGTTTATTTTTGTTTTAATTTGCATTTCCCTAATGACAAATGATATTGAACATCTTTTTATACGTTTATTTGTTATCTGCATATCTTCTCTGGTGAGGTTATCTGTCCAGTTCTTCTGCTGATTTTTAAATCAGATTGGTTCATTTTCTTATTGTTAATTTTAAAGAATTCATTGTATATTTTAGATAATAATCTTTTATCAAATGTGTCAACTATTTTTCCAAGCCTGTGACTTATTTTCTTATTCTCTTAACATTATCTTTTGCAGGGCAGAAGCTTTTGATTTTAATGTAAAATCCAGCTTACCACCTATATCTTTCATGGATGGCAACACTTTTTAAGGGAAAGGATGCCATATACTTATTTATATCTTCTGTTTCTGGCACAGTGACCTGCACATTTTAGGCATTTAGTATCGAATGAGTGAGTGAATGGATTAGTTCTATGCCCATGCTCAGATTATTCTCTATTCAAAGCAAGATCACCCACATTGTTGTATTAATAAAAGAGCTTAATGGATTTAACAAGTAAAAGTGTAATAACTATTGACTACTTGCTTATCAAGCTGACTCAGCTCTCTGACTTTTGTACATCTTGCTATCTTCTTTCCTCCATGAGTTGCATGAGAATGCGTATTATGCTTACCAATTGTTCCTGCTTCATTTATGAAAGAACTTCTGTTATACACAGAAAATCTCTAATCTTTTTCTGGTGTGATTTAATTCTGAGGATTTATCTGTTGTTATTCAGAAATCACCTCATTTTCTATTACCCAAAACCTGCACCAAGATATCAAATTTGGAGACTACAGTCATATGGCATTATCTTAGCAACTGAAAATCTACTCCTTGAAAATCTAGTATGTTATAGTATTTTACTATAGGCATAAAAAAGACAAACTTTGAGTATTTTTATGAAATAAATGATGTTCATCTGTTGATTTAGTTCTAAATAATTCTAAACCATTATAAATAAGTTCTGATTGAGCCTAAATGTGAGCATGAAGATTATATAGATATAATAAAAATATCTTTCAAAATAAAAATGACATTGTAAGATCAGAGTTGTGAACACATTTATATAAGTGTCTCTCAAGAGTTTAAAAATTAAATCCCATTTAGCCAACTGTCTTGAAAATTAAATATATAATAATAAGTTAAATAGAAATTGTGTTAGAGAACTAAGACCCATGGTTTTCAAGCATATAAGGGCAAAACCATTTATTTTGGACACCATTAATTATAAATTCAAGAAGATTTATTAAGGGAGCATATTAAGGTAGAACTTTGTTTTAAAGCCTTTCCTCAAAATGCAAATTGCAGTCTACATTAAGACTGTAAAATTAGTATGTCTTATAATTGATATTATTGCAAATAATTTCAAGTATGCATTCTGAAAATTCATTAATAGGCAACATTAGCTTCTGTCTACACTAATTCCTTAAGGTTATTCAATAATTCATACTTTCATTCATTCACCCATTTGAATTGAATTTTTTTTCCAGTTAATTTGAATTTTGAGATTAAATCATGTTTAATGATTTGTTTTGATGTGGATTTTCCTTTTACAGTGTTGTACAAGTGTAGGCTTTGATATTAGTATTTATTGTCACTGAAAGAGTAGAGGGTATAGGTATGTGTAGTGTAAGTCATTTCATTTATTCAGAACTTTCTACACATGAGGAACGCAAAGTGCAATTCGAAGGCACAGAACACAAGGATGAATTCAAGTATCTATATTTACTTTCAACTTTCAAGGTGGTAAGAATCTAGCAAGTGCTAGAACACCTTTACTCTGTGATAGCAGGTGGAGGTTAAGAAGTTCTGAATAATACAAA
Source organism: Craseonycteris thonglongyai (assembly GCA_004027555.1). Taxonomy (NCBI): domain Eukaryota; kingdom Metazoa; phylum Chordata; class Mammalia; order Chiroptera; family Craseonycteridae; genus Craseonycteris; species Craseonycteris thonglongyai. The sequence goes on along the minus strand of PVKE010029663.1, from coordinate 11,679 downwards.
GTGATAAACTGGTGGTCAGTTAAAAAGTACTTGATATTGTCTATGTGTTACAATATGTGTTCACCACCCAGAGTCAGCTTTCTTTCCATCACCATATATTTAGCTCCCCCTCTCTCATTGCCTGCATCCCTCCCCTCTTACCCTCTGGTAACAACTAAACTATTGAATATGTTGGTGAGATTTTGTTTCTTTGTTGCTTTTTGTTTTATATGCCACATATGAGTGAAGTCATATGGTTCTTAGCTTTTCTGTCTGGCTTATTTCACTTTAGCATGGTGATCTCAAGTTCCATCCATATTGTTGCAAATGGCAAAATTTCATCTTTTCTTGTCACTGAGTAATATTCTGTTTTACAAATGTACCATCATTTTTTAATCCAGTCATCTATCAAGGGGCACTTTGGTTGTTTTTATGTCTTGGCCACCATGAACAGCCCTGCAATGAACTTTGGGGTACATAAGTTTTTACAGACTCCTTATTCAGAACTAAATTAACAGATGAACATCATTCATTTCATACAATTAATAAAACATTTTCAAATTTTGGGGGTAAATACCGAGAAGGGGAATTGCTGGGTTAAAGGGAAGCTCCATTTCTAATTTTCTGAGGAAACTCCATACTGTCTTTCAAAGTGGTTGTACAAATTTGCATTCCCAAGAGCAGTGTATGAGGGTTCCTTTTTCTCCACAGACTCTCCAGCACTTGTTGTTTCTTATTTGTTGATAATAGCCATTCTAGTTGGTGTGAGGTGGAGTCTCATTGTGTTTTTGATTAGCATTTCCCTAGTAGTGAGTGAAGTTGAACATTTTTTCGCATGGCTATTGGCCATTTGTATGTCTTCATGAATGAAGTGTCTGTTTAGGTCTTCTGCCTGTTTTTTAATTAGATTGCTTGTTTTGTTTTTGGTTTATTTTTTGGTTTGTTTGTTTTCATTGAGTTGTGTGAGTTCTGTACATATTTTAGATATTAACCCCTTATCAGAGGCATTGTTTGCAACTATTTTCTCCCATTTGGTTGGTTGCCTCTTTGCTTTGTCGATGGTTTCCTTTGCTGTGCAGAAGCCCTTGTTATTTTGATAAAGTCCCATTCATTTATTTTTGCTTTTACTTCCCTTGCCTTTGAGGTCAGGCTCATAAAGTCTTCCCTGAACCCAAGGTCTGTAAGGTTAGTACCAATGTTTTCTTCTATACATGTATTGTTTTGGGTCGTTTTCAAAAAGATTTATTTTATTGTTTTTGACAGAGACAGAGACAGAGAGAAGGGAGAGGGTGCAGAGCAGTCTCCATAGTTGCACGTCATTGGTTTCCTACATAGTTTGGGTTCACATAGGTGAGTAAGGGCTGTGCAGGTGGAACCAGGCTGGGAGCCTCCTGCATGGGGCGCACACCCTGTTTGGGGTCTTATGTGGAGGTCTTTGATCTATTTAGAGTTAGTTTTGATGACTGATCACAGTTCAGATTCATTCTTTCCCATGTGTTTTTTTTTTCAATTTTCCCAGCACAGTTTACTGGAGAGGCTTTCTTTCTTGACGTGTATATTTTTTGTTCCTTTGTCAAAAACAATCTGTCCAAATATTTGTGGGTTTATAAAATTTTTTTAAATGAATTTTACATAATATCACTACGTTTGATTTTGGGGGGCTATAATATTATGATCATTAGTCATGGTATAGTGCTGCCATGAGAGCCTAATGAAATATAGCAAGTTTCTTACACTGTACTAAATGGTCATAAACTGGTCTACGTAGAGTTCTGGTTTCTGCTTTCTAAGGATTTTTTTTTTTACATTCCTCTTTATCTGTCACCATAGTTTACTGCCATTAATATGCTTGTCTTAAAATAAGGGTTCTTTCTACAACTAGCATATTACTTCAAATTTGCTTTTGGGCAGTAAACCAGTTAACCAAAGTTGTTAGAAGTTTATAAAATAGGAATTCATAGAATCTGGTTAGGACCTTCCCAGAACTGAAATGTATGAGCTTTAATGGATGTATTTTTTGATAGTTAATGTATAATGTATTTCTAATCATCCATTTGCATTCTTATTTATGATTTCATATTTAGATTAAACTATAAGTGTTTTGGTTATTATTTATAATATAACCAATGGAATATCTTTTATAAAAACATAATAGTACATTTTTGTGTTTGTCACTTGACTTAATTTTTAATTTTTCTATTCAGGAAACATGAACAATCTCAAGTCATTATATTGATTCCAGTCAAAGCTGGCATTAATAACTTCAGGTATGTTATGTAAACACAACATGGAATATTATACCAGGTGTGGGCAAGTTAAAAATGAGTAACAATATGGTTGGAAAGTTCTCTCATTTCAAATTATGAGACTGAAAATGCAATGTGGAATTCTGCCAATTTTCTCTCTTAACCACATGGTTGTAACTGCCATAGTTTGTGTAAAGTCTAAACAAGAGCCATTTACTGCAAAGTTACTCTAAGTGTAGATGTTATTGTGGGGTATTTTGTGATTGTCTGTATACCTAAATGTCCATCAAAGTGTTATCCCAACTAACAACCAGACCAGAATGTCCACCAGCTCACAGTGACTTTGATTTTTTGGTATCATTTGAGAATTCTCTGATTCTGAGAAAGTATAATTTCCAGGTATGTTTTGAGAGTTAGATAATCAAAATAAATTTCTGTATACATTGCGCGATTCTCTTTTCTGCCCTACCAAAGAATATTAGTATTTCTCGGGGTTTAGGCCTCAGTATTTGAATCATATCTTAACTCACCCTTCCCCCCTCCCCCATTTATTGTTAAATTTATTAGGGTGACATTGGTTAGTAAAAACTTACTTTTATTAGGTGATCTAACTGATTAGTACTCTGCTTCAAGTATCATCTATTTGCTGAGAACCCACAACTCTACTTCACCCTTTGGCATTTCAGATCCATTTCACAGCTATATTTTGGGCAGTTCCATATGTATATATCTTCAATTCAATACAACAAAAACTAAACTTATGGTGTTTCCCTGATAAGTCTTGCCCTATACTGGGGATCCAGCCAATTAATATCCAGGCCACAATCCTGGAATCATACTTTATGGATTTTTTGACACCATCTCACCAAACAAAAATACCAAGTCCTGATTACTATACTTCAATAACTATGTTTTTAAATCTTTCTTTCTTTCTTTCTTTCTTTCTTTCTTTCTTTCTTTCTTTCTTTCTTTCTTTCTTTCTTCTTTCTTTGATACATTTTATTGTTTGAGAGAAGGTAAGAGAGAAAAACAGAGAGAGACAGAGAGAAGGGGGAAGGGACTCAGAGTAGTTTCCACAGTTGTACATCATTAGTTTCTTTGACATAGTTTTATTTCATACAGATGGATGTGGGGCAGTGTGAGGTTGAATCAAACTGGGGGCCTCCACCATGGGAGGCAAGACCTTCAAGACCATCCTAGTGGTTACCAGTTGTGCCGTAATTCAACACATGAATTTGCATGGGTCGGGGCTGGGACTCAATCCCTGGACCTCATGGTCGCAAGACAAGTGCTCAACCTGTTGAGCTAGTCCAGCATCCCCTCAGCTCTTTCTGATTCTCTCCATTCCATCTGCCAAATCCATAGTATAGAAACACATTATGTTTAGTTGGGATATTACCACAGCTTCCTATTTGCACCTTTACTCATTCTTCCTTAATCTTTTTCTAATATATATATATATATATATATATGTTGTTAAACTTCTTAAAGGTAAATTGAAGGATGTCTGGATAGCTCAATGGTTTATCACTTGACTTGCGGTCACAAGGTCTGGGGTTCAATTCCCAGCCCTGGCCCATGCAACCCCATATGCTGAACCACTGTGCAACTGGCAACTGACGTGATGGCGTGGTGGCAAAGATTTTTTTCTCCTATGAAAGAGTCTCCTGGTTCAGTTCCCTTGCCATGTGCCCCTACATCTACCTGTGTGGAATTAAACCATGTCACAACTGATAATATACAACTATGGAGACTGCTCTAGTCCCTCCTCCTTCTCTCTGTCTCTCTCTCTCTCACCTCTCAATAAAATAAAATTTTAAAATGGTAAGTTGATACAATAAAATACATATGTTTAAAATGTACAATTTGATAAGTTTTGGCATTTTTAGAAGATTTATTTTTATTGTTTTTCACAGAGATAGAGAGAGAGAGAGAGAGGATAAAAGGGAGGACCCAGAGCATTCTCCATAGTTGTATGTCGTTAATTTTTGAGATAGATTTGTTCCACAGGTGGGTGTGGAGCTATGCAGGGCAGAAACCTGGCCAGCAGCTTTCCTCATGGGAAACTTGCCCCTGGCGAGAATTAAATTGGGGGCACACCCCAGTTCAGCATATGGATCCACACAGGCTGGGGCCGGGATATGATCCTCAGACACTGGGACTGCAAGATGAGTGCTCAACCCGCTGAGTCATCCTGGCATCCCCAAATTTGACATATTTATACCCCCATTGAAAGCACCAAATTTTACAATAATTGGCTTTTAGCTTTTAGGAGATTTTGGATAAAATCATAGAAGATAGTGACAATCTCATAAAAGAGAAAAAGAATATTTAAGAGAATAGGAGACAAAGAATGAAAGAGAGGAAGAAATCAGGTGTGATAGAGAATACTTCTCTTTAAAAACATGAGACGTATGGTCAGTACAGTGGTGTGGGAGGTCTCTCCCAGGGGGAGATCTGTATTGGTCCTTCTGACAAATAATTTCACAGGCAACTGCTAACAACCATGAAATACCCTTTTAACCTTGTGTGTGTGTGTGTGTATGTGTGTGTGTGTGTGTGTGTGTGGAGCTCAGACTGTTCAAAATGTCCAAGTTAATTAGTATGAACTATACATTTCAGATGGAAAAGGTGGATGGTCCTAATTAGCCTTGCCTAGCTGATAAGCAAGTTTGGTCACAGAGGTTGGGACTCTTGCTCTAGGATATGTCACAGATCAGCTGCAAAATCTGAACCGAAGGAGGTCTCTCAACACTCTGTAACCTTTTTTTCTCCCTCCCTTTCTCCTTCCCGCTATCTCTTTGTCTCTTTTCTCATTTATCTCTTTCACTCTATTGTATGCAAAACCAAATATACAAACACTGTGATAATTTTTAATCTTTAGTTGAACAATTTGTTTCATTTTCTTGTCAAAGTCCATTTCAAAGACAGCTGAATGACTTTTGATTTTATTTATTTTTATTTTTTTAACCTATTAACTTGACTCAAAATGGACAGTTTTTTGAAGCTGCTTAACCGTCCTTGTACAAGTAGGGATGGGTGAAAATTTTTTTAAAAACATTTTCTAACTCAGTTTACTTTTAGTTCTGGGATTAAAAAATTCTTCTTTGGGTTAATTTTCCATTGAATTCCAAATCTGAACCCTAACTCAGGCCCACTAACTGATTATCATTGCTCAATCAGTCTGGTTTTGGTCTTTGGGTTTATTTACAATGGCTATTTGCTCTACTATTTCCACAGGTAAAAGTAGCCATTTAGTTGTGAAACATAGTTGTTTTTACACATAGAAGTGATACATAGATGGGGATTTCTCCCTTGATCTTCTCCATTTCTTTAGGGTTGTATTAAGAACTCAACTGGGTAGAAGTGTCCTTGGCGAACAATTGTACTGTTGAGTTTGAGTTCTGTGGTTTATAATACGAGGGCTGTCCAGAAAAAATCCAACCATTGGCAACATAATGAGACTTGTTACATGGCTGGATACTTTCCAGACAGACCTGGTTTGTACCGGGCCACATCAAAGACAGAGAAGCCATATGGAGTGTAACAGCTTAAATGAAAGGCAACAGACATTGTCAGAAGAAGTTAGCTCAAAGGCAGCATTAAAAGACAGGGGTCAGGCGACGGGCAGGAAATGGAAGCATAACTGAACTAGGCAACAGTGGGACCATCACTGGGTCACAGAATAATACTCTCTCGAGGGGAAAGATACTTTTAAGCCTTTGGAAAGAACTGCAATAAATATTTCACAAGCTTGCCAAGAAATACAAGAGGTGGAGAAGTTATTTATTATCTAGAGACCTCCCTACACTTGTTTGCCTCAAACACGAGGAAAGAAAAAGTACCTTTTAGCTTATCTTTACATGTTTCTTGCAATAAAATTAGATTGAGAAAGAAAGAACTATAAGCTGTCAAAAAGTTCTAATCAATAAATAATGGAGGCCAATTTCATTATAGCTTCAGCCCTAAGCACTTAAAATAGGTAAACAATATAAACATTATCTAACAGTTCACTAACTCAAGAAGTCAAATGCACTCAACCATGGTCAGTTGAATGTAGATATATATTTTTTTTCTGTGTAAGACTGTGATAGCTCTCGGTATCCATGTTCTTCTCACTGTTTGCAGTCCCAGGTTGCCCCTTTGTTCCTTTCTTTCACATCCAGATCATACATTGTAAGCTAGAAAAAGGACATCTCCTGCCATGCACAGAAGACGGGTGGTGTGGCTGACACAATGGCAATCTTACTGAAGTGACACGCAAGCTGAATTTTAATAAAAAAGGAGTTGGCGAAGTTAGGTATCCCAGGCAGATAGAGCTGCAAGGGTGAAGGTGCTAAGGTGAGAAGGTGCCTCCTTGTTGCAGGAGCTGCAGAGTGTTCAGTGTGACCAGTCTGCATTGTAACAATTCTGTGCAGCTTAGTGCTGACAAACACAGCAGACAAAATGTGGGCTCAAAATTTGACTCCGCTGCTTTTTGGTTGTATAACCCTGGACAAATTACTTGTTCTATCTAAGCCTCGGTTTACTCATCTGTAAAATGAGAATAATAATAGTATCTCCCCTGTGCATTTCCATGAAAGCATGCATTGAAAATGTCCAGAACAATGCCTGTTGTATCATAAGTAACTGTTGTGAACCCTTATTTGATTGTAATTAATAATTCCCAAATTTAGGACTTAATAAATCACCTCCATGATTATTCACACATGTTTTGTTAATGGTGAGGGTTGCTAAATTGCCCTTTTACTGCTGCTTGATGGAGCTCCCAGTTCTCTTCTGTTTGCTCCAGAGATTACTATTCCAATAAGATTGATGTCTGCATTACATTTGTTACTTGTAGATGAGTAAAAGACTATTACAGGCTTCACTTTGAAAAGAATTCACTGGCTAGAGTCTTTAAAAGACTTTGTTAGTGTTTTTGTGATGTGGTCCAGTTAATTTAGCAGAAGAAGGGACTCACATTTTATGATTTGCATTCCTCAGAGGTTGGGCTATTATTGGGCTTCCTTGGTGGCAGTAGACTTTCTCTTGGAACATTTGGCCCTAATGCTGATTTGGAATGAGAAATGTAACCTCATGGACAGTCCTGCACAGCTGGCAGATGATTAAGAAGCGTGACCTTAAAATTATGCCCACCTCTGTGAAGAACAAAGGAGACATTTTTTTTTCTAGATGCAAAAAAATAGAGGTCACATAAGAAAAGAGTGGAAATTGCATGTAGCTGGCAATTCTACGCCCTTGTATAGGGATCTTGAAGAAATTGAGGTGTGAACTGAGCTGCCAGGGGATGTTCATGCTTTGCAAAGTTTAATAAAACATCAGAGTTGTTTCCAGCAGTGAGCAGTATGGGCAGAACTTTCCATAAAATATCATACCCTCATCAATGTGTTTTCTATGAAACAGTGGGAGGGCTCAATAAATGTCACCCTTTACTACCTCTGGTGGTAGGGTACCGGTGACATAGTATGGTGGTCAGAGAATGTACAGTAGGGTTTGAAACCCAGCTCATTACTGAGTTTAGTACCTGTGGGCAATGGATTAAATTCTCTGTGTTTCTGTTTCTTTAGCTGCTGAAGGTAGGTATGTGTTGTTATTTATCTCAAAGGGAAGTCTAAAAAGTATGTGAGTGAACACATGGAAAGCACATGCAATCATTTCTGGCCCTTAGTAATTGCTAAACTAAATATGAATTTTTTTTTTATATCTTTTTTTTTAAATATTTATAGAGAGTATTTATTTTATCTTCAGTGCATATTTATTTTTATTTTACTTTTGACAGATAGAGAGAGAGGCAGAGACAGAGACAGCTAGAGAACCGAACTGTGGGAACTCCCCAGTTCAGCATGTGGGTCCTGCCTGGGCTGGAGCCGGGATTCGATCCTTGGTCCTCGTGGCCTCAAAGTGAGCGCTCAACCCGCTGATCCGTCCCGGCTTTCCCATGAATTCTTTTTTTTTTTTTTTTTCTTTTTTTAAATTTATTGTTAAATTTGGTTGGTAACAATTAGACAGTTTACAGATGTACAAGTCCACCTCACATCCCATGAATTCTTAATGGCAGTTATTTAATTGAAAAACAATTGTATCTGCCTGAAAAGTACATGATTAATCACACTTTTTGACTGAATTTGGCCTTTTTAAGTTAAATATGTTTTTGGACACTTTACAGATTTGTAAGTTGTCAAAACAAATTTTATTTGTATCTATAAAATAGTTGTAGACTTAGTATTATTATTCTATATCATTATTATTGTGAAGTTAACTAATTGTTCTGTGATGATTACTGAACCACCTTCTGACCTAATTTTTAAATTTCAGAAGTATGATTTTAGGATGACATTCTTTCCAAGAAAACAGTTCAATAATTCTTCATTATTTCCTCTCCTCTGGGGTCTTGGCGGTGCTTCAGAAAGCACATTGATTATGTACTGTTTTTATATTTTCGTTTCATCCATTTCATTTCCTCAACAGATGGGTTGTGTGTAGACAATGTCAGCACTAAGAGCTAAGGGCACACTTCTTCATTATTTGTTTGTTTTGGGCATTAAAATGGGTAAAAATATTAAGTAGGACTTTGAGGAACACTTTTTGAGGTAAATTCTGCCACCTCCTTTTCCCCTTTAACCTCTCTCAAAAATAAACAAAAATCTGTGGGTTAACTCTATGCTGAATTATCACAATATATACCTATATTATGTTAAAAAGATTGAAACAATAATATTCAAAGTAAGAAGTTTCTATCTTTCAGTAAACATAGTGTTCTTCATGGGACATGAAGAGAATAAGTCTAATCTGTTTAATGATTGGGAAATCTTTAGAGAAAGAGGTCATATGAGATGATTTTGCCAAAGAGAAACATTCCAGGCAGGGAGGTTCTGAGATTTCGTAGCTGAGAGAATGGGGTATCTTTCCCACGTTAGAACAGGAGCTGGGACACAGATCTCTAACTATAACAATAATAGGTGAAGCAAGAAGTATACTAGCTGGCAGAGCCTGAGATACTGGCTCTGCAAAAAGCACTGAGCATCTATCACTACGTGGACATTGAGTCTTCAACTTGGATCTCCCCAGACATGCAGGAAGGCAGCCAGGGATGAGCCTATATAGTAAGCTAAGAAGACTGACAGTGTGGGCCTCTGACTCTCAGTCGTGAGTAGTTTTGATTCCAATTACTAATAGTCATTCAGTAGTGAATATTTATTGAGGAACTGCTATATGCTACACACCACTCTTGACCCTAGATATACAGTGGGGAACAAGAGAGGCAAGATTCCTGCCCTTGTGAAGGTTCTAGTCCTGCAAGATAAGACAGATAATAAGTAAAAAAATCATGGACCAGACACTTTCAGAGGGTGATGACCACCGTGAAGGAGATGTAAGGGAGAATGGCCGGGGAATTGAAAGTCTTCCCGGAGACGGGTGAGGGAGACCTGAATGGGTCAAAGAAGTCATCCATCCATACATAGATTTGGGAACAAAATATTCTAGACAGAGGGGTCAACCTGTGCAGAGAGTGTGAGCAGAATGACCTGGAAGAGTACCAGTGTGGTTTTAAGAAACAAGAAGAAAGGCAATCCAAAAGGTAGACAAAGCATAGGACATTCAGGGCTTTGCAGGCCACAGTTAGCAGCATATAGTTAATTCTCAGTGTTATGAGAAACCCCTAGGGCTTCAAGCAGGAGAATGACATGACCTGATGCACATCGTACACAGTTCACTCTGGCTGCTGTAGGCAGAGGGACAAGAGTGAAAGCTGGCCTTCCTGTTGGGAGGTGGTGCCCTTTAAGAGATGATGACTTTCTGGGCAAGGGTGGTCTCAGTGGAGATATAGATGGATTCAGGATGGATTTCGGTGGTAAATCCACAGGACTTGATCAATTAGATGTGGGAGTAAGAGTAAGAGGGATCAGGGGACTTTCCCAGTTCTTATACAGTACATGTGATGGCACATTTTGAAACTGGATAACGAAACAAAGGGAGCAAAGATTTTTGTGGGGGAAAAAGAAGAGAAAAAGGTTCTATGTGAGTAACTTTAAGTATGAGATGCCAATAGCTAGGTGTAGATATCAAATTTTTAAGTTGGATAGTTGAACTTGAAGCTCAGTGAAGAGGCCACAGATAGAAACAAAGTGGATTTAGTTGGTATTTAAAGCCAGAGCAGTAGGTAAAGTCACCTGGCAATTGTCTGCTTTTGAATAGGAAATCTCTAAATCAAAACAAAACACTTGAAATATTTCATATCTATCTCGGACATTGTTTTACTTTCAGATTTTCAAACCAGTGCTCTTCTCTTTCAAGGTTATCGCTGTTAAACACATATTTCACTGGAAGTTTTTACATGCCTTGTTCCTATCATGGTAAAGTCCTTCACTTCAAGTCTTGATCAGGGTCTCCATCTCTGGTTTTGTTTCTGTACTTCAGACTCTCAGACAAAGGCAGTGGATGCTCCATAATTCCCCAAGGCCACAAGTGTCTTAATGAGAACCCAGAAGGAGCATCTGAAGAGTTAGACAATAATTTATTTGAGCATGAGCAGAAAGATCCATATTTAGATAATTCTCTTCCCACAGCATCATTATCTCAGAATGCTTCACAGACAGTCTTAGAGATAATAGTATTCAAAGTGTAAATAATGAAACAATACATATGGTAATGAAGGAGACTCAGAAAATACAATAGTAATGAAAAAAATAACAAGACAGTGATTTTAATATTGTAAATACACACGTTTGCATTAGCAACAGATAATCTCTGTAATGCAAAGCTGAAATAATTTAGAAGCCAATGTAACAACTGCTGAACAACATAGAAGGTGTCAATCCGGAGCCAGTTAATACTTTTAGGGAATTAGGCATGCTCTGAATAATTAGGGGTACGTGTGAATCTGGATGCAGCCAGTTGCTGTTCATATGGGAGAAGTGGAGGTGCAATGCAGCTGATGGGGAGAGTCTCTAGTCAGGAGCACACAGAAATCCGAGACAAAAAATGTCTTGTCAAAGGCCAATGACTTGGTTACATATGCAATAAATGTACAAAAAATCCTTGTAACCACTGTGTTGAATAGGCTGAAATCTGTGTGTGACAAATAGGGAAGGGCTTAATTATTTTCCAGTGTTACTCATCAAACAGGCTTTGTTGGAGCTTTTTTCCCTATCCCTTGGTTGCCTCACAGGCAGAATCCATAGTTTTCCAGTGTTAGAATACGTCATATTTTATTAATGAAGACATATTGGGATAGTAAATATCTCAGTGGTATCAAAAACAAAATCTGAATGTCACATTTAATTAATAGCTTTTTACTTTCTGTTGGCTTAGGCCTGACCTGCCACAGAGGGCAGGGCTGGTTTGCTGTCTCACTTGTCCTTGTTCTGCATTCCAACCCCAGATATCACCCCTGGGTCTTCTAGTGTCATAGGAAGAGAAGGTAGACTAAAGGAAGTCTTGACTTGCTATT
>PVKE010029662.1:0-20102 GCA_004027555.1 Craseonycteris thonglongyai | reverse complement strand
TTTTTTTTTCTCTCTTGTCAGCTAGATCAAGACAATTTCTTTATCAAGATCTCAAACAGCAAGCTGGAGGCCCTTTTCAAGTTCTAAAAAGGAACTTCTCTTAATCATTATCTCACTCATATTTGAGGGCTCACTTTGTTCATGATACACTCTTGCAACAATGAAGACCTCCAAGATAAATTTCTGAATGTGACAAGCACAGTAAATGTAGCATGTTCGTTTATGTTGTTAAAGCTTGTGTGTATGTGGAAAGGGGGTATATATTAAGGCTTATTTTATAAATTGGCTCTGGAAATGCTAAGGAACTCTGTCTTCTACCTTTTGTGTCTTCAGGTTCCCAGGGTGCAGGGGTGGCCTGGAATAAGCCCGGGCTCTGAAGAGAGACCAGTTTGAACCTCTACTTGCACATGCTACTTCTTTTTGCATAAACCTGTTAATCCAGATAGCACTGATAGACAAAAATTAAATATCCCTTTTCCTAACATAAACTCATGGAAAAACCCAAAATACCTTCAGTAGTGACACTGACTTTCTGATACCTCAGATCGAAATGGTTGGCATAAAACGAATGTTTTAAGATAAAAAGTGGTCTATGAACAGCCCCAGGAAGTGCTCTTGAGAAACAAGGCAAATGCCAAATGAGGAAATCTCGCTGAATTCAGTTGTAAAACAGGTAGAAACCTTGCTGGGCAGTTCACAGGATTAAAGTCTTTTATCACCATGACATTCCACCCACTGTAAGACACAGACATCAGTAGCAGCTCAATAAAGAGATAACAATCAGAAAAAGATTAAAAGAGAAAGCTGTCAACTTTGTGTTTAACATGAAATGGGACTAAAATCTCAAGCTATTAATGAGTCCCATCACTTGTGATTTTCTGTCTTATAGCTATTGGGCAACACTCCTCTGTGGGTTTACTATGTTCCCACACATCTTGCTGAGTATGCCAAGAATATAAGGCTCTGACCACTCCTCACTGGGGCCATTTCTCAGGATTGTAACTGTAACAAATAATCTTAGAGGATGAACCAATCTCTCCTCCAGGACAAAGAATGGGTTTGCATATTGTTTGCTGTAAAATGGTGGTTCCTTCAAACTCAATGTCCTTCAGCTACAACACATACCTTCTGCATGTGCGATATCTACCTTGTCACCTCATGCCACCCTTCTCTGTGGGACTTCAGAGACAAAGGGAACCAATACAAATATAATGCCACTTTCTGTGTTATAAAAATTTTTCTAAAAGTAAAATCCTTTGTCTGTGACTTAGGAATCTCATAGATGGTGCAATATCCATAAAATAGCAATAGGCTGTTATTAGCTTTGTAAGTAGGATAAAATCAAGTCCCAGATCCAATGACATAATTTGGGTCTCCGACCTAACTGTAAACTTGCTGAGGACAACATTTGTTTGGATTCATTTTGGTACCACCTGAACACAGTACTTGTGTGGCAAAAGCACTAAAAAAAAAATTTTAAATAGATTGCCCAATACAAACTACCTTACCAACATTGTAATAGTAAATTTTGTGTTTAGTCTTACATGAAAGAACTTATGACTGACTCTAAAATAGAACTGGAATCCATGGTAATAATAGAAAGTGGTAAAAAGTGAGTAAAATATACAGTGACCCAGTGGATATCAATAAACTGAATTATTATACCTGAACAGATAATACCATATTTTTCCTTGTAGAAGATGATATTTTTATCTAAAATTGTTAGACCAAAACTTGGGGGCTCATCTTATACACAGGAGTAACTGGTTAAGAGTGTTTCTTAGCACTGGGTTAGAATAGTAGGGGTCGTCTTATACATGGGGCATCTTATACCTAGAAAAATACGGTAATAATACCTCACATTTGAATAATGACTTCCACCTCCCAAAGTTCTTCCATATTTCTTATTTTGCATTTGAAAACACACACACACAGATACATGAGCTGAGAAAAGTGAGTTTGTAAGAGAAACCCAAGATCATTCTGCTGGTAGGTAGCTAAAAAGTTCTACAGCCCAGATCTTTACTCCCCAGAGCTAAGGCTCATTTTAAAATGTGGTATTATCCACAGTAGCTTAATTTATCGATATTGCTTCTTCTGAAATCTTATACTCATGCACTCATTAAACTTATAGATATTACCAGTCTTTTCAGATTTCTGTATATGGTGGTTGTGAAAGAATATGATTTCATTACTTAATAGGAAAATAGGTCAGCAAATCTTTTCAAATAAGATCTGTTTTGAATACTGTGTCTTATCACACCCATGTATGAAACACAACAATGCAATGAAGCTAGGAGGCCACATAGATACATTTACTCCATTGTAAATTTCAACAGCTAGCTAATAAACACAAGATTTTCTTTTAAAATAAAATATAAGTCCCAAAATGTGGTATCTATTAAAATTGTGTAATTGTTAATAGACTGATTTTTATTCTTTAATTTGGAAATGGGGTCAGGCCTATGTGACTATTTACACAAATCTTGTTAGTTTTAAGTTTCCAAAATCCTCTATTTAATGCTCTGGAATCATGTGTGAACTTTTAAAAGATTGATATTGTGCACTAGTTTTCTATTTTTTAAATCATCTTAATTTATGATAATATTTTATATCATACTAAGTGGAATGAATTGCCTAAAAGACAGGCAAAATGTACCAAACTGTTATACAAATCAGAAATCATTCACATCTTTGTGTTATTCCCAAAGAAAAACTTTGAAATATTACCAGTTAAATCTTTCCTTCAGTGCTCTGTGGTCTCATTGCTCAGCCCTGTCTCTTTCAGAGTATTTGGGATTTTTATCTGACATGTGAGAAAAACAAAAAGCGTTTGAATAATTGAGTAGTTCTGTGTTCAGTGATCCAGCTGGCTGCTGCAAATAATCAGCTTGATGTATAAAGATAATATTTTACAATTTCTAACTTCTATGTAATTGATAAACTCACAAATCTCAGGCAGGCAGAAATAGCATACTTTTATGTGTCATGGGTCAGGAGAGATAGAGGAGTGGGAGCACAAAAACTCTGCTGACATTAAGCCACCAAATGCTGTCAGTGAACCCAGTGGGTGTCAAAACGTCAGTGAGGTGTTTAAAGTTTTCATTTAGTTCTGATTTTACTTAGAAATCCCCTGAGGAAGGTCACAAATAACCCTGAAATCACCTATTTTCTGAAAAGTGCTATCCATATAATAATATGTACAATTGACCAAATATTTGGCCATATATATATATATATATATATATATATATGGTCATTCTTATTTGTATCACATATCTAAAAAACAAGAAAAGAAAAAGAAATATATAATGGATTTATGTTATTTAACGCAACACCTAAACTAGAGGAAAATAATCTGTAATAATATACAACTGATACATGGTAGTACATTTTCTAGAGAAAGAAAAAGAAAAGAGAAAAGAGGGAGAAAGTAAGGGACTGAAGAAGTAAATGAGGGATATGGAAAGTGAACAGGGAAATAGACAGGAGAATCCTTTTTCATGGTCACCCAGCAGAATGACCTTGTATACTTATTGGTCTCATGCTTCTGCTTCAGATTAATTCTAACTTGTTCTCAAGTTACTGGCCTGGGAGAGACAATTGAGTTAATGAACCTGTGCATCTTTTACGTAACATATACTGTAGTAACACAGGGTTTTATTTCAGCTCTTATTCAGACGACCATCCAATACATGGGCAATAAAAGCAATCATAGAGTAGTTTCAATTTCAGGCTAACCTTGAATGGCCCCATGGGTTCATATTAATAACAGCATAACTCATATCAAAGAAGACATAATTAACACTCATCATTACATTGAATCAGACAAAATCCAATGGTATGATTTTCTCAAGTGAAACATTAAACCATCACATAAATAGTATCAACAAGTAACAATGCACAGACCACCAGAACAGATAAACTGGCAAAAAGAAACTTTATTTCCTATTATACATCAGAGAAAACTCTCTTTCAGCATTAATTTGCCATTTACAAGCTACTTGGATGTCTACCTCACTATTCCTAAGAATAGAGTTCTAGGAACACTACATTGTATTGTTACTTAATATCAAAGGAGAGAGGAAGAACCAGATGATTTTCCTCTTTCTAGGAACATGAAGAGAGTTTCACATATCTTTCCTGTGATGCTGCAAAATACAATTTTGTAAGTAGGAAATTTATGACTGCAAATGTGAGAAAAATAATGAAAATTAATTGGTGAATTTGATGTAATTCTACTAATATCAAAAGTAAAGGAGGGAAGTCAGGATGGCTCAGCAGGTTGAGCACTTGCATTGCGGTCCTAGGGTCCAACGATAAGTCTCAGTCCCAGCCCAGGTCTATGAGGACCCGTCTGCTGAACTGGGGTGGACCTCCCACCCCAGGGCAAGTTTTCCATGTGGGAGGTCCCCTGCCCATGTCCCACTCTGTGTGGCCCCACGAGGCCCCATGTCCACCTGTGGAATGAGACAATGTCAAAAACTAATGACATACAACTAGGGAAACTGCTCTGGATGCTCTCCCTCCTTTTCTCTGTCTATCTCTCTCTGTGTCGAAAAAAAAAAAAAAGGAAAGGAAAGGAAATTCTGCTAATTCATCCAACATATAACATGACTTCCCTTGTTTTGGTCTTGTAAACCGAGTTATCACATTGGTTCACGAGTGTTAACCAAGAAACCAGAATGGATACCAGCTGTGAGTCCAGTTCTGAACTAGAAGCTACAGAAAACACAAACGAAAAACAAACAAACAAAACAACAACAACAGAGCTCTACTGTCAAGAAATTTATAATCTGCTTAGTCTTTAGGACTAGTCTTTGACTTTTCTGCTTATTTGTCTCTTTCCCACGCAGCCCTGTATGTGACCCACTCCTAGCTGAGCAGTCCTCTGTTTTCTTTCAAGGAATTCAAACAGAATCTTCTATTTCCTCAGACACATTTATTTCCTAAGAAAACAAAGTGAATAAGGAGGTACTATCCACTTGGCATCAGCCTTTCACAATTGTCATGCAGAAAAACAAACCACAACCTCCATCCCTGCATGCTTTTCCTACTTCTTGCCACTTACTATGCTGATCTAAGGTGAGAAAATGCTCGTGCACAAAGAGGTGCAATGCCTTCACAGGACGTTTTCTCCCTGAAAGTGAGTAGGATAATTGGAGTGCTCCCATTCTGTTTCTATTCACAATCTAAATTGACTACTGCGTATATGACATTACATTTCCATTCTCAGAATAAACATCACACCACTTGTGATGATGATGACTTTTCATTTTTAACCCAAAAATGTGGCATTTTTGAAGTCTAGTTTATGACTGGAATGCAAAGTGCTTTAGGACTCATGAGTTCTCTCTTTCCTAAGGCATGAGCAAATGAAACACACAAGAGGTGCCTAATAACAACACGAACCAATGAACAAATGCATAGACTATTTAACTGCCTGTGTGTTCCCTTTCGAGATGTCAAGTTCACCCAGCAAACACAATGCCAGCTTTGTAGACTTGTAACAAACTGGTTAAAAGTAATGGACATTTTTCAAAGATATCAAAACAGCATGATAAAATTATTTATTCAAAGTTGTCACTAACGTATTTCTTCCCAGCACTGCTAAAAATTAAACAGTGCATTCACGATAAATTAAATCAGAGCCTACAATTTGGTTTCCTCGTTTTCACAATTAATAGAAGCAAAAATAACATACTAATTTCTGTAGGATGAGAATTAACACTTAAAAACATTCCACATTATCAATAAATTCATGGTTCATTTTCACAAATGGAGTTTGTTTCAATTCTCAGCTGTTGGATGATGATTTGACTTGGAGCAGAGGCAACGTAATTGGGTAACAGCTGAGATGCTCTCATTTGAGTGGAGCTGAAAGATCTGTTGCAGGATTTTCAAGAGTGTGAATTACAATTCCAATGATATCAGAAGCAACTAATTCTGTTCTTTAGAAGTGCAGACATGAAAGAAGTTTGAGGTTTTCTTATTTGGAGCTTTAATTGAGGACTAGGTTGTAATTCATTTTCATCCCTGAGTGAGTGGTAAAAACATACACAGCAGGTAATTCACACCACCTCAAAAACTGTTGGTGCAGTAAGAAGACTAATCAGGGTAAGCTTCCAGTAGCAAATTATCAGCTACAAATTAAAACCTTGCCTCGTGCTTGCTAAAAACCATCTTCCTTTTCACCAACACACATGTGAATATTGGTAACTGTTAGATTGCAGAAGGGTGGGAAGGTTAGGGGTCCTACCTACTTGCATTAAAGAAAATCTTGGAAAGGTGTGAAACAAACTAGACTTCAAACAATACTAAATTTTTGGTTTGAAATGAAAATGTATTGCAATCCCAGGTGGTATGATGTTTATTCTGAGAATGGAAATGTGATGCCACACACAAAGCAGTACACTTAGATTCTGTATAGAGTTTGAAACAGTTTGCATTTAAGCCCCTCTGGTAAACATCTTCTTGAACCATAGTCCTCAAAATTACTATAGAGGACTGATGACAACAATAAAAATTAATTAAATTTCTGAAGGTAATTAATCTCAAAGAAATAGAGAAGGATGGTAAGATAAAAATTCTTTGATTTTTTTCTGGCTTTAAGTCATAAACTCAATGTAATTTGAAAGTATATTTTTAGCATTTAACCTCCTCCATTAGTTTTGCATAGATGATGTGAAAAATGTTTCAAGGAAGTGTCAAACTGGCAAACAATAACACATCAAGAGTTCAAAATGGCTGCAAATATCTGATAAATTATATATATATATATATATATATATATATATATATATATATATATATAATTTTGTCACTGTCTCAAATGACCTTAATTGTACCTTTTGAACTGTAGCCCAGTTTTAGTTTCCTCTTTCTCAGAACAAATCTGCTATAAAAGCAACTCGCAGATGTAGAACACAAATAGTAAAATCATTGTGCTTTAGTAGGGCTAATTATCTAACACCCCAAATCTTGGCTATTATAATTCAGGAAATCAAGAGAAAAATCACCTTGTGAATTAGCTAACGCAAACTCCTTTGAGAAAAAAACACACCTTGTTTTTAGAAATATGTGGACCCATAGCAAATCTGTGATCTGCCATGGCTATTAGTTTTTCAATCAAGTGTCTGTCTTTAAAGGGTTCCACAAGAGTCTTTCTGGAAAAACAGATAAATTACCCAAGAGTTGGTGAATTGATTTCCAGAACACCAAATTTGAAGCCTGAGGAAAACTAAACACTATCATTAAAATCTCTGGAGGAGGTGAAGGAGGTAGAAAAGAGAGGTTAAAAATAGAAATCTTGGGGAAGCCGGGATGGCTCAGTGGGTTAAGCGCTCACTTTGCAGCGCCGGGGACCAAGGATCAAATCCCGGCCCCAGCCTGTGCGGACCCATGTGCTGAACTGGGGAGTTCCCCCAGTTCAGCTCTCTCTCTCTCTCTCTCTCTCTCTCTGTCAAAAACAATTTTAAAAAACCAAAAAAAAAGAAATCTTAAAACAGCTTTAGGTACCACTGCAACACCCTAACAATCAGCAAGTAAGTCTCACTTCTTTAATTCACAGATATCTGATGCATACTGAATGCTGCTTGGTATCATGTATATAGATAGACCTGAGTTCATCCGTGTGATAAGAATTGTCCTAGGATTCTACCTTGAGAATCACTTCTAGACAGTCATGAATATGAGGTGTGTCAGGAAAAAAGCCCAGCCACTGTCAATATAATAAGAACGGCTTGCACGACATCAGTGTAACCTGACAGCCAAGGAGTGTGGACTGGAATGCGTATGCGATAACAATGACGCTTCACTGTACAAAGTAGGGGTGCTAGACACATTGAGTAAAAATGAGTACTGGGTAGCCATTACATTTAAAATGGTTGAGTGTGGAGATGCTGGTATGGCTCAGTGGGTTGATTGCTCGTCTTGTAGCCCTGGGGTCTCAGGATTGAATCCTGGCCCCAATTTTCGTCACTTCATATGCTGAACTGGGGTGTGCTTCCAGTTTAGTTCTCACTGGGGTGAGCTCCATGCAGGAGGCCCCCAGTCCAGTTCCTGCCCAGCACAGCCCCAGGCCCACCTGTGGAATGAAACTACATAGAAAACTAATGACATGCAACTATGGAGACTGCTCTGGGCCCTTCCTCTTCTCCCTCTTTCTCTCTCTCTGGCAAAAACAATAAAAATAAACCTTAAAATGACTGACTAGAGCAATGAATCTGCATGAAATTTTGCATTAAGCTTGAACGTTCCTCTGTGGAAATTATCTGAATGATTCATAAGGAGTACTACCTCAAAGTTCTTCATTGGTTGAGAGAGGCAATAAGACAAAAAACAGCCACAGCTACAGGCAACTGGTGATTGGCAGCTTCATTACAACAATGAGCTTGCCCATGCATCACATATCATGTAAATTTTTTGTGTGAAACAACAAATCACCCAGATTTGGATCCCTGCAATTTCTGGCTTTTCCCAAAACTAAACTTACCTTTGAATGGGAAGAGATTTCAGACCAACCTTGAAATTCAGGGAAATACAAGGCAGTTGACAGTGATTCCAACAAAAGATTTTGCAGAGTGTATGAACAGTGGAAGAGATACTGGGAGAACTGTGAGGTTTCAAGGTGCTTACTTTAAAGAGGACTGAGTTGTCATTGTCGTATGTACCACATTTCTTATATCTTGTATCTTCTTCAATAAATGCCTCTATTTTTCATATTATGTGACTGGATACTTTCTAGACAGGCCTCATATTTCTGACTGACTTCATCATAGAAAGTCAGCCCAGGGTGCACATGTGTGTATGAATGTCTGTGTGTACAAATACGTAGATGTGTGTGTATATGTTCATCTTAATTTATAAATATGTCTTCATTTGAGCCAAAATTATTATAAATGAGGAAGGGTCAAGAACTCTTAGTTTTTTTTCAACAAAGCTTTGCTTACTTTTAAAGACCCAGCTGCTTTGTTCAGTTACACTTAGACAAAACACATACTTTCTACAAGCTTCCTCCAAGTAAGGCAGTGTACTCCAATGCCAGGATCTTCTTGGGAAATTGTATGTTTGTCAGGAGCATATGTCCCAAACCTTAGCAGGTTTTTAAGCTCAATTTTGTCCTCCCAAGGTGGCAGACAGGTGTCCCACTGTGAGGCGTGTGCCGCATCCAGCTGGTTTAGGTCTGTACCAGTGGGAGCAAAAAACAAAACAAAGCTGGGATGTCCACCTTTCTCATTTTTAAGGTCTCCGAACATTTATTTCTTGGAAGCATTAAATGGTACACAAGTCTCATTAAATCTATGAAGATAACTGATATATTACTCAATAGATGAAACACCAAACTATTCTTTAAGTATCAGTTAAACTGCTTGAAGGAACAATGAATTCATGTTACATCAACCCATTCTTTATGTTCTAAAGTGTAATTTATGGGCTAAAGGAAAGTAAATGTCATGCCTTTAATTTCATAAAAAGTTATGTACAAGTCTATTATTCCAAATAATCACAAAACAGGGAACAGCTACCTTTCTGCTCAGTGGGGTGCCATTTTATAGACTTTAAAATTCACTAAGTTCAAGCAGCTTTCGTTCTAAATAGTACATGTGCTAAATATGTCACATTAAAAGTGCTTTTGGCATGTAAATGATCCGTTTTCTCATAGAAATGCTTTTAAAAGAATCTGAGCTCTTTTTTTGGGGGGGGGAAATTCTAAGTGCATTGAATTTCATTGTCCTCCAGAACCATGCAGAGTTGAGCGAAGTGAACTGCAGGGACAAACCAGCCGTTGTCAGCCTGTGTACTTATGTATCATTTGAACTGTCAGAAGTATACAGAGTTCTATTTGCTTCAACATTATTTTCTGTTCCAATCCCACAGAAATTTTCTCTTTCACTCTCTTCCCACCCTCCCCCTCCACCGTGGAACTAAATGTTCACAGGCAGTTCCAGGTCTAAAAAGTTAGCGATTTACTGTTAAAACATAAGGCACGTGTATGAACAAGTTTCTTATGTATTCATTTATTTCTTTAAATTCTTTGCTATTTCTTTTGTTCTGTAATGCTGAACAATAAATCTGATGTTTTCTGAGTGATTTAAGGTGCTTACCTACAAAAAAAAAAACAGATTCAAAATTCTTGTGCATAATATGAATAAAATTGAAAGCATAAGCTCTTCCTCCCATAGCATCATTATACTGTGGAATACAGAGAAGCCTTCCCCGCTATACATGAAGCCTGCTAAGAGAGAGTCATTCAGAACTTCTGGATCGATTATTCCTTCTCTCTCCTTTGTAAAGCCATGTAGGAGAATTTGATGACATCAGCTACCTTCTGCTTTTAGAGATCTTTTGCTCTTACTTATTAAGATCAAGCAACGTGAATTTAGCTTGATGTTCATTATGCGCTTTCTAGAAGCTATATCTCATAGACTACTTAGCTTCAGGGTTCTCTTAAAATTTTAAATTTACCATCCCATCCCCATCTAAAGAAAAAAAATGTCTCAAAAATAACTAGGAAATGATATGTATACAGGGCCCAAGATTAACTAGAAACAAAGGAGTTGGCTATAGGATAAATCATAATATAATCATAGAATACATAAATAAGAGTTTAGAATATTAGTGGAGTTGCCAGATTTAGCAAATAAAAATATAAGACACTCAGTCAAGTTTGAATTTCAGATAAACAATAAATAATATTTTAGCATAAGTATGCCCCATGCAGTATTTGGAACATGCCTACTCTATAATAGTATTCACTGGTCATCTGAAATTCAAATTTAACTATACACTCTATAATATATCTGGAAACTCTAAATATGAACCTAGTTAAAAAGTTTAACTTATAATACTAATACTACAATATAAGCCTTTCACATAAACAGATCTATTTATTTCAGTGGTTTAGACAATGATTATCCATTACACCTATATACTTTATGCACTCTGATACCAGTGCATATCTTTTAGTTTTAAAAATGCATTCCTAATAAACAGGTTAAAATTATTAATTTAACATAATTAGTCAAGAATGCAGACAGAAAAAGATGCAGTAAGTGAAGAGTTGCCTTTTATTTTTTCAACTGAAATTTGAAATATTGCATGTGTATCTGTTTTCTGAATATCAAAATGATTTCTGTCCTTCATTTCTCCATTTTATCACTTAGGTATGTTTATATGAAAACTTGCTTCCTCTAAATGTAGGAATGTATTTCAATTTCCTAGTTAAATTAACTATTGTATTAATGAGGCTTTCTTTTAGGAAAAGGGCTACATATATTGAACATAGCCAAGTGCTTCAATTTTTAACTTAATCATTCCATGATCCCAAAAGCTAGATACCAATTACTATCCTCATTTACAAAGTTAACACAAGTTACAAGACTAACATGGGGAGTGGTGTGATTGCTAGCTAAGTATAATTGATTGGCAAAATCCATATTCTTCCCACTATGAAAGGCTGCCTCAGATACTTGGGTGAAACTTATTTCCTTCTATCTTTCACAAGAAAAGATTAGACTTAGGAAAACCAAGATGATAAAAATCAGGATATGAGTCTTGCACTCACTCTACACTGTTAGGAGGGACAATTACTTTTCCTCCAGCTGTTATTTTAGCACAACCTAAAGTGGGTCAGTTAATGAAAACTTTTTCTACAACCAGGTCCTGAGAATGAGAACATTTCTTCCTACATTTTTTCTGCCCTTTAGATTCATTTCCATAACACACAGCCCAATTTTAAAAGAAAAGTCTTAAATCACATCTACATTAAGACTGTAACTTGTGCATGAACCCAGAAACTACTTCTTTGGACCAGTCCCTTCTACAACCACTGGGGATTATTCATTAGCATTCATGGTGTGAAGCATGTATGAGCAACACCACTGCATTTTGCAAAATGCAATTTTTGGCAGGTTGACTAAAATCTTGGCAAGCATTACCATTTTCCTAAAATGTATTTGCATATAGGCTTACTGATTTTTATTACTCTTTCTGGACTCTCTCCAAATTCTCCCCATCCCTGAACTTAAATAGAGCACTTCAGTAAAGGTTTCCCATAAATTAAAAAGCATTATTAGTATAGGTGGAGACATGAAACCAGCACTTTATGTATTATAAAAGAAAAGCCTTAATACACATTCAGAGGCATTTATTTACTGTATTCCTAAATCTGCCTTTATTCTTGATAAAGTAGGAGAGTTTAACAGGTTATGAAAAAGAAAATCTTTCCAGAGAGTGGATTCAGGGCATACTAAGAGCAGAATACAAATCCTAAGAAAATTATGTGGGAGATGAAAATAAAGTCCTTTAATTTTCACTTTACTATCACCACCAATCACTTAAAGATTTTGAGCTAATACACATAATTCAAAAAATTGATCTGAAAATATAACATAATATAAATAATATATGATGAATATGATAATATAATATAGTAATGTAACATAATATAAATATTGCACATATATTGTATGTCATGCTACTAGGCAAACAGGTGTACAAAGAAAATAGTGACAATCCAGTGCATTTGCTCTTTCTCAACTGTATTTGCAAAAGCAAACAGATTAAAATTGGGTGAAAAACTAAAAATAAGACTCCAAATCTTTTTCTATAAATCTGTGGATAGTGTACAGAGAAACAGTAGACAAAATCCACCAGAATTCTAGCCTTGTTTCTTCCCCTTCGTTGACACCATCACATCAGCACACTGACAAGGACAGCTTTTGAGCAATGTAGAGAATATTTGAGAGGATTCATTGAATTGATGGTGTTGACGACCTTATGAAAGGCAATGCTACATCTCGTCTATGTGTCTGAAGATTCTAATTGCATGAAAAAAATTCTCTTCTGATATAGTTTCCAGATCCAGTGTGAAATAGTGGAAATCTTTTTTCTTTGAATATTTTTTTCTTACAAAGCTGCTTGGCCAAGAAATGGTAGTACAGAATCTCTGGATTCAAAGTACTTCTCTGGGTTGTACCACTTTATAATTTTTCTTTTGAAAATATTGTTTAATTTTTTAAATTACATCTTGCATAACTGTTTTCCATAATTCATTCCATACATTCAAAGACTCTGAGCGAGATTATAATTTTTAATTAAAAAAGATAGGTGTAACCATGTATTTAGTGCATCCTACAACGTAGATAAGAATTTAAGCATAAGAAATTAAGAATTTTCAGAGAGATGGTAATTTCTTTTGCATTCCTGAATGGTCAAGTTGCTCTTAAGTCCAAAGGTAGATTTGCTCTTTGAGAAAAGGGGTAAGCGGACACACTAATAAAGTTATATATGTAGCTTTTGTATATAAAAAAAGAGCTTATGGGGTCAAGAAAAATATTAGATGACTGTGGCATTTGGAAGTTTGAACATTGATGTGATTTGTTTTGCACCAAGTTAAAACTAACCTAGTGCATAGTATCATGAAGTTACCAAAACCTCACTTTATTATTGCAAAATGCATTGCCCTTCATGAACAAGGGATGGCATTTACTAAGCCCCAGAATCAATTCCAACTGCAGTAAAAAGACTCAAATTAGCAATAAAGGTAAATTTAGTGACAGCGTGGTTATCAGTAGGTTATTGAGAAAGTTTATAAAAGTTTTACCTTCAGAAAAATTTTTGTCTGTGTATGACTGTTTGGCCAATCATCCCTTTAAACAAGGACATAACCCGCACTTCATCATTAAGTTCTTTTGAATCACGTAATTAAAAAATTGGTGGATGATAACAATGGGCAGAGAATATGTAAAAGAGTTACCTTTTATTTCTAAGAAACATATGGAGACTCTAATATCAAGAAACAATTTTCACATAACTTCAATAACATTCTCTACCTGATCCTAGTTGATGTGACAAAAAATTCAAATAGAAAATAACCCTGCAGCATTATTTGTTTTTCTTCCCTTTGAATATTTCAGAAACTAATTGGTGAACCATGAGAAAATTTCTAGGTTTTCGTGAACTTATTGACAGATATCCCACAGTTATTTACATCAGGTGCTTAAGATGACATTTTTACAAGAAAATGGAAGGCCTACCAATTTCCAGTGCTTAAATGAATGTAAAACTTGAACTTTGTCACCTTGTAGAGGATTTCAGGTCAAGTACTCTTTCACTTTTAATATTACAAAAGGACTAACATGATCTAAAAAGAAAACCTAAGGGGATGCCAGGATAACTCAGTGGGTTGAGAGCTCGCTTTGCAGCCCCAGGGCCCAAGGGTTGAATCCTGGCTCTGGCCCATGCAGACCCATATGCTGAACTGGGGTGTGTCCCCAGTTTGGTTTTCACCGGGGCAAGCTTCCCATGTGGGAGGCCCCCAGTTGGGCTCCTGCCCTGGCATGCTTCCCATGTAGGAGACCCCAGCTTTCAGGGGCATGCCTCCCATGTGGGGAGGTCCCTGGCCTGGGTCCTGCCCCGTGCAGCCCTGTGCCCTCCTGTAGAGTGAAACTATACTGAAAACTGATGACGTACAACTAGTGAGACTGGTCTGGGCCTTCCATCTTACTTTTGTCTCTCTCTGTCGCTCTCTGTCAAAAACAATAAAAATAAATCTTCAAAGAAAAATAAGAAAACCTAAAGTTTCAATAGACCCATAGATATTAAACCAGTAGGAACCATGGCAAAAATGGTAACAAACGAAGTGGGCATGTATTTTGAGGAAAGGCACTGTGGTAACATGGAATAGAAGGTCCTGAGTGAGGATCCTGGCTGCATCCTTCCCTAATTATGTGACTTTAACCATATCATTTAATTTCACTGAGACTCAATGTCCTCATTAAAAAAATAAAGAAGAATTAGAAGAAGACTGGAGGTTTTGTGTTCTTCTTGTTTATAATTGTCTGTTTGAAAGAATAAAGAAAGATAAATACAGTAGGTTCTCAAAGAACATCATTTCATTCAAATGTCATTTCATTATCATCTTGATGAGATACCATAGAAATTTAACTCTTAGTTATTTCAATAGTCTATGGTAAATTTGGTTTAGTTATATGTTGATTTTGTTTAAAGTTGCAGAACCTATTGACAACTTGACATGAGGACTTTACTGTAAATATCTGTCTGTTAGCTGCAATTTGGAAATCTGAAATTTTCTGGAAACCAAAAACATTTTATAACTAATTTGGTGGCAACACAGATCTAAGGTAATATGAATGTGCATACATTTCACTGCCGAAATATTAATCTAGTGATTATGGGTGCTGCCCACATGCCACTAAAGGTGTCAGCATTGTATAAGATATATGCACTGTATTTGGTCTCTAAAATCCAAAAACTGTGATCGTAAAACATAGCTGAACTCAAACACTTTTGATACAGGGATGAAGGACCCCTATAGCTCTTAGGAAAGCATTCTGCTTTGCTTGGCCTTTTAGAAAATTAAAATACTTAAGTCAAAGTTAAGTCAATGGTTAGAGCAGCTTGATCTACCTTCACCTAGGTCAGAGGTGTCCAACTGGCGGCCTGCAGGCCACATGCAGCCCCCGAGGTAATTTTTTGTGGCCCACGATGCTCTGAAATAAAATGAAAATAGAAAAAATTGTTATGAAGAAAATAGCGCTTAGGGGAGATCGAGGCAATACCACGCACACAATTCCATCGTTAACCCTTTAACTACTGAATACAAGTATACATGTGGCCCAGTGCCTTTCCTGGGGGCCTGTGGGTGTGCATAAGTGCGCTGACTCAGTTCCGGTAACGTTTGTAAATGTGATGTGGCCTGCATGAATCTTGCCTGTTGCACCAAATGGCCCGTGTTTTAATTGAGTTTGACACCCCTGACCTAGGTCATCTATGAAATTCTTCATTTCAAACGGCTTTCTAATAATAGGTTATAAAGGTGGGAAAGAATAAAGTGACTTACAAAAGTATGCTTAAAGAGGTCTGAAAACTGAAGCAGTCTAAATAAATTGTCGGGCAATATGCTAAAAAAATTACAAGATGTTATAGGAGTGAAGCTGGCAAGTCATTAGAGCACACTGATATGGTTGTCTGAAGAGAGGAGAGGGTGAAGCTTGTCAAAAACAATCCGACTTTGAGTCTGACTCCAACAGGATTTGTATTTACTCAGTCATTTATAGTCCTCAAAAAAATGGACCTTCTAGCACTGATCATGGATTTTTCTATGAGAGTGCTCGTAAGGATGAACAAATGTGTTCAAAAAATGGTATATTAACAGCCGTAATGTCCCCTTCTGTCCTGCCCTAAAAAGGCTTCACTCAACAAGACAATTCCTTTTTCTTTCTTTTCTTTTCTTTTTTTTGTTTTTTTTTTTTGTTAGCTAATAAGAATAACACTTCTTGGCTTGAGACAACACACAAAACAAGTAAGGGTTTAGACACTTTCAGTCCCTAAGGTCTTATAACAAAGGGTAGGAATCACATCTCCTGAGTCCTGGCCTCATTCTTACATCAATGATTATGTTCAACCTCTCTAAATCCCTCCAGTGCACCGCTTCATTTCTTATTCTCGACGGTTGTGTCATGAGTACCTGCCAAGTTTCCCTTAAATTCCTCTTGGATGAATTTTCAGGCAGTTTCCAAAGTATCTCCCTTTTGTGATAAGGACTCTGCGATGTATTTCAGGTGAGGCATTTAAAATCCCACTCATAATTGTTTGAAATGTTCCCTCATTCAAGCTGTCAGAGTTTGACAGCCCGGGTTCTGTTGTTATGCACTATTAAATGGGAGCTGCTCTCCAGCCTAGGGGTACCTCGCTTTTTAGTGGTGGGAAAATGGGTGAAGCTTATTGGGGATCCTTGGGGAAGGCGACACCATATAAGTGGGAGTTTTGGCAGGAGAAATGAAAGTAATAAGTCCCCTTCTGAAAGCTCAAACCTACAAAATTTTTAAATGTGTTGACAATGTTGCATTTTCATGCTCCCATTTCTATTTCTGAGTTTCAAAATAACTAAAGTGTGCAATTTTATAGGTCAGGATATGAAGAAGGCACACAAGGTGTGTTTTAAGTTTGGGGTTTTCTCTAAAAGCCATAGAACTGTAAATGTTCTGAAGACACTAAATATTCTCTGCATTTAAGTGAGGGTGAACAGAGGGGGGCAGAAAGATAAAATGGCTTTTCTATTTGATTTCTATTTCTGATAAATACCCTAAGGACTTCTGCTGCAAGAGTCAGAGGTCATTAGAAAGCAGTATTATTAATCTAAATGGAAACTAATTTCTGTCTGGACCAGTAATATATCTTAAAGCTCGTAAACACATTGTATTCAATTACCTTGATATACGTTACATGATAAGAGCAATTACAAAATATCTGAAAGAATTGATGTGCCAAGGGTAATTAATTTATTCACACCCTTGATACTGAGTTAGGATATGAGATATACTTCTACCAGCAGTTCTGTCTTTTGGAGATATGCATTCATTTATTGACTCATTCAATAAACATATCATTAGTGTTTTTCAGATACTGTTCTAAAAATAGGTACTATAGAACACAGAACAAAGAATCATGAACTCTATGCTAGAGAGCTCGCACTCTGGTAGAAGAGATGAAGCTGATACGTAAATAACAGTAAAAGTGCAAAATGGTTTAAATATTGTAAGAGGGACACACACTGCTTCTCTAACAGAGAGCCATTCGAAATGAAGAGAGTACTTCCAGCTAGAGAAAGCTTCTGAAAAAGGTTAAATTTAAGCTAGACCTTAACCTTGAATTTGGGGAGCAGAGGGCAGGAAAAAAAGACACACCTGGAAGGGAGAAAGCAATCCAGGTTGACTAATGGGGTTCAAGACAAGATGGAGAAACTCAGTGCACATACAGGAAACAAATGACAACATAGTGCCAACCGAGCAGGGGTAGAAAGGGGAGTAGAAGGGGAGAAAGCTGGGAGAAAGCAGACAGCCAGGTCACGGAGGAAGCTGGCAAAGCACAAAGCTAAGGAGTTTGAACTTTATTAATCAGCACTGGGGAGCCACTAAAGGTTTTTGAGACTAAAACCACATGAAGATATTCAAATTAATTGGTCAGTAGGATGATGGATAGATGAGAAAGGGGAAAGAACTGAGGTAGGAGGACAAGCGAGGCAACCACTCAAGGTGAGAACTAATGAAGGAATGAGCTATTATAATAAAACAGTGGTCATAAGAGTGGATAGTGCAGCGGGTTTTAGAATCTGAGCTGAGAGGGAGATGTTGAAAACACCAAGAACATGTGGGAAATACTGAGTAATGTCCAATGGAGGTGGAGGCAGGGCGCAATGGGAGCAAACTGGATTGCATAGAGCAGTAGGAGTGCTGGTAACCAGCTAAAAACGAGAACTGGGAGCACAATCAAGGATTTGACAGAAAAGGGAAAATGTCTAGAACAACCAATGTGAAAAGTAGATTGGAAAACAATCTAGGAAAAGAATGTGCAGATTGTCAGACAATCAAATATGCCTCATGCAAAGTGGTAGTATGGCGAGGTACTAAAAACTGTAAGGAAACTTGGGTAAATAAAGCCATGGTTGGTTAGACATTCAAAAAAAAAAAAACAAGGAACAAAACAAAACACCTTCGTGGAATAAATATAGACAGCTCTGCTTAAAGTGGCAACATCCTGAAAGTAAAAAAATTAGAAAACTTTTGAATGGTTTGGTAGAAATGAAGTAGAACTGTTTCATGTGAACTGTCCCTATTAAGTAAGCTAAGTCAATGTGTATGTACATAAAATACATACACACTTTATATTATATTATATATTATATACATTACATACATACACACACACACACACACACACACACACAGAGAGAGAGCAAATCTTGCTTCACTATTAAGTAACACATGTTAAGTGACTCTGGCACACAATACGCCTTTTCTTCACAGATGAAATTCCCTGTTCACAAGAAAGCTGTCCCAAGCAAATAGTGTGGCCAGTGCATAGTAGTGAGGATGTGTTATGAAAGGTTCTATGAAATCACTTGCTCAAAGAGAGATATGGGAAGGAAATGCCTTCCTCCTCCTCATAGAGTTGACACTTATCGTCCATCTCCAGGGGCGTAGGTTTATCAATCTAAGGCCATTCTGTTCGTTCTGAAAAGAACTGGCCCTTCAAATTCTTTCTCTAATCTTGGTAACTACAGGTTGCCTCTCAAAGTGTAGACCTACCGCATTAGAAGCAGAAGACAAGGGCTTCACCCTCCACTGCACGCTTCCTGGGAGGTGAGAATGAATGTTGTCCGGAAGACAACATTCATCAAAGTATAATGATCTAAGAAGAGAGGCTATAATGATTACGTATTTATTTTCTAAGAATACACATAGGGCATGTTATATAATACATTGCACTGTAGTGGGATGCAGATTTTTTGAAGCTGCTCTTATACAAAAAAAAATCAATTGCAAAGTTCTCTCCTCTACCGCTATACCTTTCCTCTTCCAGTCCCGTCATCCCCAGCACAGATATACACGTTTGAATTCAATGTATAGGTCAACTGACATCACTGTTAACATTAGGGAAAGAAACAGAAAAGCTTTACATGTCCCAGGGTGGATTCCTGTAAAATAGAATGAAAATGATTATAAATTATATACTCAGAGCCAGGATACATTGAAACAGTCCACACATGGGCAATTGTGAATGTTGTTACCAAAAAATTAAGTCTGCTGAGATAGAGGCCTTAATTTAATAGAAAGGGCATGAATTGGTATTGCCCTGAGAACACAGGTGCTAGAGGTGCTGGCACCTTGTACTGGGATGGACCAAATGCATGCGTGCCCTGACACACACTAGTGCTTACCAGGGCCTTTTTTTTTTTTTTTTTTCTTACCAGTATCTCGAAATAAAAGACAAAGCAAGTTAGTACACTGAGAACTGGGAGCCAGAAATGTCAGCTGAGTAACCCTTAAGACAGGGGTTCCCAACGTTTTTATACCTTAGGGCACATTCTAAAATATCGGTAGGGCGGCGGGCACCAGCTATTTCTAAGGATATTTATTATTGAACAAGAATAAAAAATAATAAACAAAAATAATTTTTAAATAATAAATTTATTGTACAAATTATATACACACAAAGAAACATATATACAAAACGTAATACAAAGTAAATAAAAAACACACGTATAATAAAATCATTTAAAAAAACATAAAAGAAAA
>PVKE010029661.1:0-20096 GCA_004027555.1 Craseonycteris thonglongyai | reverse complement strand
GATTTTAACATTGGTAAAGCGGGACACCATTGACGGGGTGGGGGGTGGGGGGTGGGGTGGTTCTTGATTAAAAATTTGGCCTATCTCTCGCCGTTCCCTAGCTTGTCGTGCATTCTTTCCAAAAATCGGGACTTTTTTAAAATGCTGCGGGACGCGGGACAAATTGTTAAAAATCGGGACTGTCCCGCCAAAAGAAGGATGTCTGGTCACCTTACTTTTAGAGGCAACAAGGAATAAAATATCATTAGCTTTGAGGGCCTTTCTAAGGTGATTCTGCTGATTTGTAACCTAGCTTCAATTGGAAGAGCCTAAGTAGTTGGAAGAAAAACGCTGTACATTTGTTTTTATTTCCTCCCCCTACCTCCTCCTTTTTTTATTATTTTTTTACCAGTGATTTGGTGTTTATAAACTAAATGACAAGCCAAACAGGCATTCCCTACTTTGCATTCATTATAATACACACCTGGAAAACCAAATCAAGGAAGGAAATAGACACTATGAACTCATTTAATCAATAATATAAAGAAAGCACATCATTACTTAGGTTATACCAGTCAGACTGCTGGCTGATGAAAGAAACCAATTTGCACTAAGTCTCTGGGCTTTTGTTTCCTCATATGGAAAATTAGGCCTCTTCCATGGCTAACATTCTAAGATTCCACTGTTTACAACTCTAGCAAATGTGTTCTCTAGGGTTTGAAAGTTGTCTGATTCTCAATATATAACATTTCAGAATAGAATTTATCCCAATTATGGGAGTGAACTGATTATATGAGAAGTATGTGTTCTTGCTGCATTCCTGTTGTTACTAAAAGAGCACAATTATCAATCTCTAAAGTATGGGTAAGTGGATTTGATGTAAACAAACTCATACCAAGTGCTGAGATGTAATGAAAACATTGTATAACTTAGTAATGAATGGTGGAAAAAATTATCAACAAGAGAAGAATGAAGAAAAAAAAGTGTTTTAACAACAAAAAGTATAGGGAAAGGAGCTTTGAAAAAGTTTAATGAATTACATTGAGGAGAAATAGCCATGAAAAGGAAAGCCAGTCTCTATAACCCAAATGAGATAGCGGTTTATACAATTTATACTTTTATATGAATTTTCCTAAATTGTCCCAAATCCTCTTCTTTGTCACCTAAACTATTTGTACTAGCTTGTCATTTAAACTATTCTTACTACCAAAACAAGAAAAAAAAATGTTAAGTCTCACACACATTTCTGAGGTTAAAAACCAAATCATTTTCTACAAAAGCATATAATTTTCAACTTTCCCCAGGACTGAAATAAAAAGAAAGTTCTCAGATGCTCAAGTGGTTTAGTTCATCCTTTCATAAAGCTTAACTGTTTACATCTTTGACAATAGGAAATTTCTAGAAATTTCTCCATCTGTAAATCCTCACCTAATGCATTTTCTTCCATCATATAAAAATGAATAACATTGTTAAACACTCTGAAAATTAAACAGAGACGAAGTAGTTGCATGAAAGAGCAGTAGCTATGCTACCGGTGGATTTGCCACTTGCCCATGGCATAAGGAAGCTCAGGCCCACTCAGCCTAAGCTTTACCTAACTTCATAACCTCTCTTTTCTTCCTAAATTTTACCAGTTTTCATGCTACCAACAGCATCTGAGAATATAGAAGCAGATTTTTTTCAGTTCACTGACTTGAAAGTCTTCAAATATTCAGTATTAATATTCATTGATTTTGGCAAACACATGTCAAATGTTCTCAATGAGTAGATTAAAACAGATGTAATATTAATGATTAGTAGGCAAAACAAGTCTTTCCAACTATTTGCCAAGCTGTCAGAAAAATTTTCTTCTTACACACCATAATCTGTGTATAACTCTTTTGCAGCACTTATTTTATTTCGACTTATATTTTTAGGTGTCTTTCCAGTTAAAATGTTAGCTCCCTGAGGGTGAGGACTGTACTGCATTTCTGTAGGAGTCTCATAAAGTATGTTTGTCCCTCTATAAACTTTGTGGATGAAAAAACAGCCACAAAAATTTCCATTTGCTTCTCCTCCATTTAACAGCTTTCACCTCCCTCTTTTTCCTTGGCTTTTGGAATATAAGTATAATATTTGCCCAAGGCAAACAGACTCCAAGCTTGGGAGGCAGCATTGCACAATGGATGTAAAATTGGCCTGGTTTAACTCTTTGCTTGCTGATTTATTAGCTCTTTGGCCCTGGGCAAATTGCTCAACTCATCTAATTCTTTCGCTGTAAAAATGAATATAATAGGCTATACTTCAAAAAGTGTACAGATTAAAGAAGATCATGTTTGAAAGCCTTTGCCAGGTGCCTAATGTAATACTTGATAAATAGTAGTTATAATTATTATTACTTCCTGAAAGGCACAGATATACCTGGGGCAAGGGGTGGGTGGGTGGGGAACAACAACAAAGTAAACCTCACAAACAAACAAACAAAATGAAACAAAAAAGATATCATTGGCTATTTCTTGTCCTTCTCTCTAGTGGACACATTGACTTCTGTATTGGTAGAAAACAGAAGCTAAATGTTAATAGAGATTAGGTCTGAGACTCTTAACAAAATCTATCTGGAACATACCTCTGTTGATAAAAATGAGCTTTTATATTTTCAAAATTGAAAGGGGTGCTTGGAGTATTGAAATAGGGTAAGGATAGGGTTAGTCTAGGTAGTAGGAATCATAAGAGTATTTGATTACCGGTAGGGTAAAAAAATTACTTGAGGCAATCTCTCACCTAAAGCACCACATTATACAACTCTAGGGAATAAAAGGCAAAAAATGAACATGTAAAAGTTGAACTACAGTGACTTTGTTCTTTCCTAACTAGCAACCAGCCCTTCAGAATGACAGTCTGCTTTGTTTTATTCCTCCCCTCCTCCCGCGCCCCGCCCCCCGCCCCCAGGGCCATTATTGTTTTTCACCAGGGTTGCCTTACTATACTTGTGAACCTGTACCTTTTATTTTAAGTTGAGTCTCAAAAATGCGGAAACATCTAAATTTTGACCAGTTTTCTGCATTTGCTTCTGGAGAGTGATGAGTCAAACGCAGCATCACCCATGTGTCATATTTCTAGCATTTCTTCCCTCTACCTGGGCTTTTTACATAGTAAGCCAGTAATAAACAGTAAATGAACTTCTAAAAATCTATGGTGTAAAAGATGACAACATCCTCTCTACATAATAAGCATTTTCAAATAAGGTCAAATATAGTGCTCTTTGAAAGGCTGAATTTGAAAAAAGATGAGCAAATGTACACTTCATGAGGCCAAATGAATGTTCTCTTCCATGGAAGCAAAGACCCACTATCTTCCCCTTCCTTCAAGGAAGCCGAATCCTGATTCATATTTTTGTTTAAGACTCAGCAGAAACACAGTGCTTTATTTTGTAGAGGCTTATTACCACACAATGGCAGCACTATAATGTCCTTTAGGGTGAGGTGCTTCACTTGGCTTTAGGCCAGCTAAGCTCATTTAGCAGTGTCATTTAGCAGTTCTGTTCCTTTTGACCCAGACAAATTCCTTCACTTTTATATGCTCTGTATTCTTTTATGAAGCATTTTAAAAACATTTTCACAGCATATCTCATTAGAAGCCACAGTTGGATTTTGTACATTGAGTAGATTATTTTTCCCTGGTGTGGACATGCAAATAATCTATAAGCCATTGCAAGTGACGCTACCATCCACTTATTGAGGCCAAAGCAGTTGTAAAATCAGTTTGTGTGCAGTGAGCCCTTTTGGTTCTTTTGTTAAAGGAAACATGTAATTGTAAAATTCCTCCTGGATTTCATCGCTCACAGAGACCTAAATGATGTTCCCTTGTCTCCCCTCCCCCACCCGCCGCAATTATGTGGTGTATAGTCATTCTTGGTGTTGCTTTGAAGTTACAGACAGTTAAGTATCTTAGGGAACTATAATAGCTCAGATCTACAGCTAGGAATACTTCATCATTTTCTCTAATACAAAAAAGACCAAGAATTTTTAGAAGCCTTCTGCCCTGCCCCTGTGTCTGTCTCTTGTTATCACGGTGGATTTTTGCCACAGGAGACTGTCTCTACATCAAAGTGGTGTAATCCTTACTTCCTGAATGAGAGCTCCCGGAGTGCTTACATTTAATCCTCACCTTCTATGTGGACAGGCAAGGTGGCTCCCATGTGACTAGAGTTCTGTAGCCCCACAGGGGACACACTAGAGGAGGTAAAGGGAGGACTCCTGTATGGCAAGCACAGCTGTGTACCAGGCCTTTGATCCAACAGCAACACCGAGTCCAGCATATTAGAATCATTTTGTTCTCCTTTAGTCATCTGACATGACAAGCATGCTGCAAACACTTCCAAACCCCTTCCTCCTTTCTGCCAAGACTGGAGGTGGGATGAGGATAGAAAATGGGAAGTCTACAAGGAAAAAGAAAGCATTTGTTTCTTCATAAATTAATGACTATCAATGCAAACATTTACTAAGTGCTCTTTATGGGTTTGGCACTATGCTTGATGACGTATATATTCATTCTCAATTTTTACAATAACCATTAAGTAGGCAGATTTCAATTTCCATTTAGTAGCTGAAGAAGATAAACTTGGAGAGGTCAAGAAACTTGCCCAAGGTCTCTATGGGGCAAGGGTCTTTATCCTTATGTAATGCCAAGGCTCTGCTTTTTACCACTGGGCTATACTGCCTCCCTGTGTTAACATCTTTTATCATTTCTCCCTAGCACCGTGCAAGTAGAAGATAAGAAAGCTAGATCCCTGGAGTTACTATTATATAAATGTCATTATATTAGTACTATGTTATTATAGAATTGTATGTTAAATTGTTATTTTTATATGAAACAACTGGAAAACTTAAATGGGGTCCAGCAAACCTAAACCAAGCTCTTTGATCTCTAAAATGTGATTATAATGATCTCTTTCTGTGGGCTTCTGTGTGTCTCTGGTTTTTCTGAAGTGATCTTTTGTTTTGCATGAACAGTTGTTACTGAGTAGTACCAGCTGCAGGAAAACAATTCATGACATTACTGCCTCCCCCTTCTCTCTCTTCCCTCCTCACAACCTCTGGTCCTGGCAAGTGCTATTATTTTGAGTGAATGTGATTGACAGAGATGGGAAGCGCTCACATTTATTTCTCTTATAAAATTTATTGAAGCAAAATCATCTCCAAAAGAGGCCCCAACGTTGAATCTGGTTCAGACACAAATCTTCCGGGGACAAAAAGGCTGCCAACACAATTTAGTTGAAGGATAGGGTGGCAGAATGAGGAGGAACACTTTTGGGAATTTTAAGCACTCTCTTATTTTTGGCACCCTGAGGGATAGTTACATCTCAAAGCACAAATTAGTGTAAAGAGAACTTTTGAGATTATATAATAATTCTCTGATAGACATGTTAGATTTAGGGTTGGTCTAATTTATTTTGACTACTCATTTCTGAAAATTGCCTCTGGAATATACCATCTGTCCTTAAATTAAGATTTCTCCTTACTCCACATTCTGTGTGAAGGAGTATGCTCAGATAACCAAAATCTGTATGTGTTCCCCGGGTCTTCCATAAAAGTATAAAACTTTCTGTTATATTGGAGGTTCTCAATCTTCTACGTTTATAGTATACTTTCAACGCTAGGATTCTTGGCAATACAAATGAAGAGCTTTAAAGAATCAAAACAATACCACCATCCCCATTACAATAAAAGAGTGTCTCTTGGTGTCTATAAACGTTAACTATAGCAAGGGCACAGCTTATGTGCTTGCTTTTCCCCACTATGTCTAGGTGTGAAGATAGCTGTTTATTGCCCATATCTTGATGTCTTCTAAGTTCATGAAACAAAGTGTTTACATGTTTCAGAAATCATACAATCTTCCTTTGTTCTTGGTCTGCTCTGATGCCAAACATTT
This sequence comes from Craseonycteris thonglongyai, assembly GCA_004027555.1. Lineage (NCBI taxonomy): Eukaryota > Metazoa > Chordata > Mammalia > Chiroptera > Craseonycteridae > Craseonycteris > Craseonycteris thonglongyai. Next base: position 14,207 of record PVKE010029661.1, on the reverse strand, counting down.
TATTCTTCGTAGGGTAAATCCTGATAGAGTATGTGTACTCAGTTGCAGCAAAGATTTGGTAAGTTTTACACAGAATCTAAAAACAAAAACGCACCTGAGGGTACTTTCCCAAATGGCCTTACACTGACGTCTGAAAGCAGACCTTTTTCTTCTCATTGTTGGATGACAATGCTTTTAGTTTTAGTGACACTCAGAGCTGGCTGCTTTGCGGAACATGCGAATAAGAGGCAGCTTGGTGAAGCCTGGATAATGAGTCAAGAATTTCAATGGATTCTCATAGTTTGATGATTTGGAGATAGATACATGGAAAATAGGATTAAATATATGTACGTAAAAGTTGGCACTTGTTTGGTATTAAAGGATCAGATTAGCAAGTGCCTGCCATGCATTTAGAGAAGCATGTGGTATTATCACTTCATGTTCAGAATTACTCAATTGACTTGAGAAAAATTAGGCAAGTCTATTTTATTCTTATGCATATTACTTTAGGAATTTTGCTGGGAAACTTTCTTTCCCTTTTTCTTAAAGCAAATATCTAAAGTTGATCCTGCTTAAATATTGCAAAATTCATTTTCCTCAACTTTCTTAATACCATAGCTAAATTAAATCCTGAATAGTTTTGAGAAATGGACCCAAAAGAGAAGGGATGAATAAAATCCAACAAATTTTATTAAGAGTAAATGATATGTTTAGTGTTTATATGCAGTGTGGCTAGGTTACCATGTACCAAATCTATATTCTTAGGCTCAGGATAAAGCAGTGAACAAGACAGATAATTTCCTTTTGTCATTGATCTTAAATTTTAGTGGGTGAGGCAAATAATAACATGTATACAAATAAATATATAACATGTCACAAAGGGAGGAGTAGAGAGTTATGGGGTAGGATGAGAGCCATGAGTGCCAGTTCATAGTGGGTAATTAGGGAAAGACTTCTGATAAGGTGACATTTGAACAGAGAACTGATAAACCATGTAGGTATCTGTGGCATCCATGTTCCAGGCTGCAGAACATCAAAGGTAAAGAACCTGAGGCAAGAGTCCATTCTGACTATGGGTTCATCCATGTGACTTGTTTTGGTCCATGGAATCTTAGTAAATATGACAAGCAGAGATTTGAAAAGCATATGTGTTTCCTCTTCCCCTCTCATGTGATTGGGTGAATTCTCTTTTTCATCTGCCTGTCATGGGAGCATGCCCAGGCTAGGTTACTTCAGATGTGTGAGAAACTTGTAGAGAAGAGCCAAGGCCATTTTAAACCAGCTGACACCCAGCCAATTCCCAAACATGTGAGAACACTCAGCTAAGATCAGCTATAACTCACACTGCTGACTGCAGACATGTAAATGACCACAGCGAAGACCAGGAGAGCTACTGCACTGACCTGTAGACTTCTGAGCAATTATATATAGCTGTCGTGTTAAGCCACACAGTTTGGGGTGATTTGTTATGCAGCATTTTTGTAGCAATAGATGATTGATACAGGTGCTCAAGGTTTTTTGAAATGTGGCACCTGTCTGCCTCTTTAGCATCATGTTCTGCCACCCCAATGTACTTCATGTTTCAGGAAGCTGATTTACATGAATTCCTGAAATTAGACACGGTCTCTATGCTATTCTCTATTTCCAAAATGCACTTTCTGCTCAGATCTGCCTGGACAACTAACCTTTCTTCAAGGGTCAGTTCGGATGTTGTTCCCTGGAAAGTCATTCTGACGCCCTAGGATGGTTTCAGGGCTCCTTTCCCATGCCTGTGTGAGCCTCTCTAGCATATAAAGGCATACACATGATTACAATTTGGTATGCTAAGTTTTCTCTTTCCTCCATAAGCAGAAGTTTCCACAAATCAGAGACTATATCCTCTATTAGGGGTGTCCAATTTTTTGGCTTCCCTGGGACACAATGAAAGAAGAAAAATTGTCTTGGGCCACACAATAAATATACTAACACTAACAATAACTGATGAGCTAAATGTAACTTGCAAAAAAATCTCATAATATATTAAGACAGTTTACTTATTTGTGTTGGGCCACATTCAAAGTCGTGCTAGGCCATATGTGGCCCATGGACGGCAGGTTAAACAAGCTTGCTCTATGTCTTGAATATAGTGTTTGACACAAAATAGAATCTCCACACAAATGTGTAATCTTATTAAAAACACAGGGGAGGCCGGGATGGCTCAGCTGGCTAAGTGCTTGCTTTGCAGCCCTGGGGATTGAGGATTGAATCCCAGCCCTGGCCCGTGCAGACCCATATGCTGAACTGGGGTGTGTTTCCCATGCGAAAGGCCCCAGTTCAGTTCTTGTTCCCCAGTTCAGCCTCTGGCTCACGGAGGTGTGTCTCCCATGCAGGAGCCCCCCAACCCAGCTCCTGCCCTGTACTGCCCTGCCCACCTGTGTGGAACAAAGCCATGTAAAAAACTGATGATGTACAACTATGGAGACTGCTCTGGGCCCTCCCCCTTCTCTTTATAACAGAGTTCTAAGTCTCGTGTAGGAGAAATTACTAAGAGAATAGAGAAGGCTTCATAGAAGATGCAGAAATTTAAATGCTCCTTAGATTTAATGGTGGAGAGGGTTTGGAAGGTAGAGAACATTTCAGGCAGAAGGAACAGACACAAACAATGGCAGAGTGGAACTCTGGTGGTTGAAGCATCTAGTATTATTGTAGTGGAGGATTCAGGCGCAGGTACAATAAGTGACAGGACTATTTTGAGGAGGCTTAGATAGCACATTAAGGTATTCAGGCTTCATTTTGCAGGGGAGTGATACCACAAAAAACACATTTTGATGGGTTACTTTGGAAGCAGTGCTTATGGTATATTGTGGGTCAGAAGAGAAAGAAACTCTATACATGGAGTAATCTCTTGTTGGGAAGAGAGAGGCAGGATTGACAGAAATGTTATGTCTAATTTGGACATACTGGGTTTGAGATATATATGGGTGGAGATCTCTAACAAGTAGTAAGAAATGTGTACCTGGAGCTCAGATCAGAACTGGCATATTTGGGGATCTTCTGTCTACAAAAGAACATAGCCCAGAGAGAAAAGAAGATCAAAGACAGAGCCATGCATAAAGCCATTATTCCTAGGACAACAAGAGAAAGTGGAGCTTGTAAGGGAGACAGAGTCAGATAGGAGGAGATGATGGACATACAAAGAAGGAGCCTAAGATTAGAATAAGTTTCAGATAGAAAGAGAAACTGATGAAAATAAAGAGAGGCAGGTGGCTAGTGGATTTGATCATTAGAAAGATGTTGCTCTTTGAGAAAAGAATGTCTTGGTCTATAGTTGTGAGTTTTGAGGCCAAATTGCAGAGACTGGGTTGGGATAAATGAGGAAATGAAGGCAGAGCGTAGATTCCAGGAGATCTGTTAAAGAGAGATTAAATAGTAGTGAGGGTAGAGAGAAGATATTTTTATGACTTGGACATCTGTGTAGATTAAATGAGTGGGGGTAAGGTTGATGCTGGAATAAGGGAAGGCTCAAAAGCTTTCAGAGAAAATGGGAAATAGTAGAAATGAGAACACATAAGGGAGATTTGCCTTTAGTAGGAGAAACCACACTTCTTTTTCTGAGACAGAAAATAGCAGAAGAGCATTTTATCTTTCACTGTTACAGGGTCAACCATGGCTTCACACAATCTATCTTAGGGCCACACTCATGTAGATAAAGTTTCACAGTATACTTGACATGGTATAGTAATTATAATTTCTTAACTTTTTGTCTTAGAACCCAAAAGTATTTAAAAATTAATGTGAGTATATTAGTCTCTTTAATAACCTATTTATTTAAATGACTAAGAAATGTCAAAAGCTAAAAAAGTATAAATAAATCCAAATCCCAAAGCACATGGCTTTCTAAAGGGTAAGAAACCAATTTTTGATATTTATCAAATGCTTGTTTATCCATTGATGATCAGTTTTGCTATGTCTCCAAAATTTGGGGATAATGAAAATAGATAATAATTTTGCTGTAATGTATACATGCAATCTTTATGTGCTCTTTAAGCTGATTACCACTTTATTACTTTATACTTTATAAAGTAGAAAAACATTTTTATAGGTCATATCAAATATAGACCCTTAACTATGTATATAAATATTTACCTGCTTATATAATTAAGCCTGAAGTAAATACACACACATAAAAACATTTGTACTAAAATGATAGAAATTTATAGATTAAAAAATTTATTAATCACAATTCTCTTTAATGTGCTTAATGTTTTCATAATTAAAAAAAAATGTCAAGAATTGATTTTCAAACCAAGGCTTTATATAAGGAGCAAGTAAAGTGGGGTTTCTTATTGCTATGTTGGGTAGTTCCAGTACCCCAAGTCTGCTCTTAGAAAATATTTTATTAAAATATTTGGGGGACCTATTTTTTTTTTTTTTTTAAACTAGGGATGCCAACATAAGGACGAAAAAAGACTAAGGGCAAACAAGGCTATTGCTGGTGGGTGGATATTTTCTCTAGTTGCTTTCATGTCATTTGGCAGCAACTGAATTGGCTAATCTCTCCTCGCCAGTCTTCTCTCCTTCTGCCCTTGCACACACTGTTGCTGATGCTCTGTAAGAACAACATAGGGAGTTGAGAGGTCCCTTAGAAGGAGGAATGCTTTGATCTCTGTTGGACCTATAAGCAACCCTGATCTTTTGAGTTATGTTGGGTTTTTTTGGGTAAGGTCATGTCTTTTCTTGGAGAATTCATAGCTCATGGTGGTGTCTCAGAAAGGAAGAAATGCTGTCCCTGCACTCCCAACTGTGGAGTGCTTGACCGCATGTTCCAATTCAGATTCCAACACACTCTATTGAAGAGGAAGCCTAATGAGTCTGAACGTTGGTTTGGACAATTGAGAATAAAGTCATTTTTCTTTTGAGCCATTTGTGCTTTATAAAACACCTCAAGGGAAAAGCCTTTAATACTACATCCCTAATAAAAAACACAGAAAAATTTGGTTTCTTTGATGAAAAAAACTTTGATGCATAAAGCAGATGATACAAGTAATGCTGTCTCCCTAAATGCTGTTACCTAATGTATTTAATACATTTAGAATTCTTTGGAAATCAAGAAAGACGTAAGCAAAAAATAGGGGAGAAAAGAAACCGATATTTTTGTTGTTGTTGTTGTTTTTCGCCATTACTGTGGAGAGACACTAAGATATGAAAATTATTCCTGGGATGCCTATAATTCTTAATAAAAGTTTCAAGAAAAATCTACTTTTAAAAAGTGCACACATTGGGAAAGCCGGGATGGCTCAATGGGTTAAGCACTCACTTTGCAGTGAGGGGACCGAGGATCGAATCCCGGCCCCGGCCCTGGCCCGTGCGGACCCATGTGCTGAACTGGGGAGTTCCCCCAGTTCAGTTCTCTCTCTGTCTCTGTATCTCTCTCTCTCTCTCTTTGTCAAAAACAATTAAAAAAAAAAAACAATTAAAAAAAAGTGCACACAAAGTTAAAGAGGAGAAGAATGCCACTTTCTGAGGATTTTTCAGGGGCAGACATCTTAATGGGGTATCACTTAGGTGTCAAAGAGAAAATTGTGTGTCACTAAATGAATCTCTACTGTTCCTATTTTCTATAACTCTTTCTAAGAGCTGATACTTAAGCCAAGGGAAAGTTTTTTGTTTTCTTTTTCTGAAAGTTTCCAGGTCAAGTCTCTATTTCTTCAAGTTCCTTTTGGCCCTTTCGTTTCTTGCAGACAATTAAGTGTGTGAATCCCTTTTTCTCTGTTCCCATGTACAGGGAAGTAACACCTCAATTACAAACCACATATTCCTACCTTCCAACAGAATATGGTCAAGCTAAATGCTACGGTTTAGTTGTAGACTTCAAGACCTGATGGCTTCGGGGGCTTTATTCCTGATATTCTGAATTTATTATGTATTACTTTTTATTTATTTATTTATATATTTTTTAAATTAGTTTTGACAGAGAGAGAGAGAGAGAGAGAGAGAGAGAGAGATACAGAGACAGAGAGAGAACTGAACTGGGGGAACTCCCCAGTTCAGCATATGGGTCCACACAGGCCGGGACCGGGATTTGATCCTTGGTCCCCGGCGCTGCACAGCGAGCGCTTAACCCACTGAGCCATCCCAGCTTCCCCTATTATGTATTACTATTTATGTATATATGTGTTCACACATATCAATTTTAGTCCACATTGTCCTCATAAATACTTTAGTGAATCTGATTTTCCTGAGATAAAGTCCAAGCTTTTAGCATATCTGAAATCTCCTACCCTCATTCTTCTGGTTGATCCTTCCTCTCTTTTTGAGTTCAGCTCATCATACTTCATTTATGTTAAACATTTCCAGCTCCAGGATGTGTATACAGGTGCTTCATCTTTGCTTCTGTATCAGTTAGCATATTATATTAAGATAATTCATTGATTCATTGGTTCAGCAAATATTTATTGAGCATTTACTCTTATTGGCCTAGTACTCCACCAGGTCAGGGTTGTTTGCTATACAACAGACTTCAATAAATACTTGTTCAATTAAAATGGATATATATTATTTTTGGTTTTAGGAAAAGGCTTAGTTGGTTCCTCATGAACGAAATTACCATTAGAGAGGCAATGTGATGTGTGTGTATATGTATGTTTTTAAAAGACCCCACTGGAGTTACAAGCAGAATAGCTGTTGGTGGTGGCTAACAGCCTGGATTTCAGAGTCAAACTACCTGTATTCAAATCCTGGCTCTTCTGCTTGCTAGTTTTGTGACATCAGGACAATCAGGTCTTCTGGTATCTGACATGCAAAATAGAAATCATGACAATACCTGGTCTACTGGGTTATTGGGAGCATTAAGTGAGAAAGGTACAATAAGGTATAATTAAATGAAGAAGGAGTACACTGTAAACTCTACAGTGTTGTATTTATTTTACTTATTTATTCAGATTATTAATTTTCTTAATTCTTTGATAATGTTTCTCTTAAGATTTAATGTATATACAACTCACTTGGGGGTCTTGTTAAAATGCAGTTTCTGATTCAGTAGGTCTGGGGTGGGGCCTGAGAGTCTGCATTTCTAACAAGTGAGGGATGCTGATGCCCTGGTGCACAGGTCTAGTCTAGAATAGTGGTTCTCAAACTTTACTGTATACCAGAAGGACTTGTCAAAACATGATTGCTGGGCTCTACCTCCAGTTTCTACAACAGTAGGTCTTGTATGGGATCTATTAATTTGCATGTCTAACCACTCCCCAGGTGATGCTAACACTGCTAATCTAGGAACTCTATGCTTTGAGAACCACTGGTCTAGAAAACAGAAGATTGTTTTCCTTGGAGAGTAAATTACTTTGCTAAATTACAGAAAACAGGAATTGGAGACATAAGACAGATTATGACTCTTAGCTTTTAGGTCTGGTGCCTGAATGCGTTTAGTATTATTTAAAAAAATAAGTAGCACTCATCTGTCCCTAAGGCTTTGTGTTATCTAATCCTTGTCACAGCTGTAGCAGTAATAATCTATTCCTGACCTGTGACCCTCGACAAGGATTGCTCTGAGAGCCAATGAGATTTTGGCTCTTGACCAGGTGTCCTCTCTCTCACATGAAGGAGCAGAAGAGAAGAAAATATTTTAGCAAGGTTCTTATTAGGTATTGTGAATACTGACCCATGTTTTGATAGCCTTCGCCATAATAAACAAGTACACTAGTGTAATGGATTCTGTTCCTGGACTTAATGTAAGGGTTGGTAGACTTGGAGGACAGGCATACATTATATGACTCTTCAAGGATTTACTCATAGTGAATTATTAAAAAGAGAGGGAGGAATGGTTAAACCTGTCCCTAATTAAAAAAAAAAAATAGAAATATGCAGTATCAAAATATACTGCCATGAATCATCCTGTGTTTGTTGGTATTCTAGCTCTTCAGAATGGAGAGATGTTGCTTGCGCATTCTGGAAGATCAATTATCTTCCTATGTCAGCCTGGTACTCTTAGGCCAAGCAACCCCTTTACTTTAAAGGAAAAAAATAAAATGCCCATGGAATAAAATCATGCTTTCTTGTTCTGAAAATGGACCAATTGTCTATCTTTAACTGTTATTATCCCTCTTTTATATAGGATAGAATGCTATATTCTGAGAGTGAGCTCAGAAGGGGTTTTTGTTTCCAAGATGTTTATAATCTTGACATGAGGATTTGTGTAAACAGTAAACTATATAGAATAGAGTAACTGATACATTAACTAATATGAAAAGGGAATGCAGAGGAATCAATGATACATTCTGTTTGGGAAAACTGGAGAAGGTTTAAGGAGGATATAGCATATAGGCTGATATTTTAAAAATCAAAAGCATTTCAGTAGACAGAAGCCTGTTAAGGGGTTCATAGCTACATACTTACTATATTGAACCTAGAACAAAAGTTCTCACTTATAGCAAACATTGTAAGGGTTATTTCCCCCCCAAATCAGTTATACATAAACGCAAAAAAATAGACATGAACTTTACCAAAGGAAATATTTGCTACATTTTGTTATACAAAAAGTGGTTGCTCAGGGAGTTTTCAGATTTCTATGCTCTGATTGCCCTGAAAGCCAATAAGATTTTGGTTGTTGACCAGATGACTGGTTTTTTCTGTTGGCTCCATCTGTACAACTTCAAAATGGAATTCAAAGCTGACTATAGTTTAAAGACTGAAAACCTCCTAAGACACACTTCAATTTTGGAAAAGTTAACTGTGGATTCTTTTCTTTTTTAAAATTAAATTTATTGGGATGACATTGGTTAATAAAATAATATGTTTCAAATACACAATTCTATTTTTTTTTTTTTTAAGATTTATTTTACTGATTTTTGACAGAGAGAAACAGAGACAGAGAGAGACAGAGAGAAGGGGGAGGGCCCAGAACAGTCTCCATAGTTGACATTAGTTTTCCATATAGTTTCACTCCACAGGTGGCACAGGGCTGCGCAAGGCAGGAACTGGGCCGGGAGCCTCCCACATAGGTCCCGTCAAGAACTGAACTGAGGGCACACCCCAGTTCAGCACGTGGGTCTGCATGGGCCGGGGCCGGGATTCGATCCTTGGTCCCCGGGGCTTCAAAGTGAGAGCTTAACCCGCTGAGCCATCCCAGCTTCCCCATCAAATGCACAATTCTATAATACATCATCTATATATTTCATTGTATGTTCACCACCCAGAGTAAAATCTCCTTTCATCACCATATATTTGACCCCCTTTACCCTCTTCTACATCTCTCCTCTCACTTTCCCATCTGGTAACCACTAAACTGTCATCTGTGTCTGTTAGTTTTTGTTTGCTTGTCTTGATTCTTTGTTGCTTTCAGTTTTATACTCTACAAATGAGTGAAATCATATGGCTCTTGACTTATTCTGTCTGACTTATTTTGCTTAGCATGATAAGCTCCATCCATGTAGTCATAAATGACAGTATTTCATATTTTATTATGGCTGAGTAATATTCCATTGTATATATGTACCATACCATCTTTATTGTTACCACATGACCCATTAATCCCTCTTCTGGGTATCTACTTGAAAAATTTATAAAGATATATGTGCCTCTATATTCATTGCAGCATTACTTATAGTGGCCAAGACATGGAAACAAATAAAGTGTCCTTTGATAGATGATTGGATATTTTTTCTATTACAAATAGTCAAATATGAACATATGTACATGTCATTTGTATACATTTTGGGGTACATAATTTTAGTATATGTGTATACTCACACACACACACACATTTCTGTTGGGTACACCTAATAGTGGAGCTGCTGAGTCATAAGTTACATGGTTTACATATTTATCAATAGTGTATGAGAGTTTCAGTTACTCCATATTCTAACCAATATTTGGTATTGTTAAAGTCTTAATTTTATTCATTCCAAAGGCTGTGTAATGGTATCTCATGATTTATTTTTTATTTATTAGTTATTTGCTGATGACTAATGAGGTTGATTACCTTTTCATATGTTTGTTTATTGGTCATTTGGATATCTGTTTTTATAAAGTGCCTGTTCAAATTCTTTCTGTGGTTTGTACTTGATTATGAGCTCATTTTTAGATTGGATTGCTTGTGGATCTTAGATTGTGAATATGTACTATAGAGGGTTTTGTGGATATGCTGCACTTGCTTCTCTGATGGGATTTTAAATGTTAGAGTTTTGGCTTCAGATTACAGCTCATGTGGATAGTAGAAATTTGGATCTCCTACCTGGAAGGAACACATAAGGTTAGTGTATCAATTTCTCATAAAGAGAGCTTTCTGCTTTCATCCAAAGATTCAGACAGCATATTTTCTTGCTGCTTCTTTGGGATAAAGTTTATAGAGATTTTCTGGATTAGTGCTGTTCAATAGATCTTTCTGTGATGATGAAAGTGTTTGATATCTATGCCTTCCAACATGGTAGCCATTGGCCACCTGTAGGTTATTAAGTACTTGAAATGTGTGACCAAGGAATTGAAATTTGAATTTTATTTAATTTTAATTACTTTAAATTTAAATAATCATATCTGGTTAGTAGCTATCATACTAGATACTGTGGTTCTAGACTAATTTTCATAGACTTGGCAATCCATTGAGGATCTTGGATATATGAAATGGTCTCAGTTCCAACCCTTCTTTTTATGCAACACTTAGACCATTCTCCTGTCCTTACCATCCTGACCCCAGTCCTAGTATCTAGGCTCTGTACCCTATGACCACCATAGCATCCATTGTAGTGGTTTTAATTTCTTTCTCTGGTTACCGGTAAGCTCAGCCATGTATTTTATATTTTTGTAACATTGTATTTGAGTGTTCATAATGGAGAGAGGAAAAATTGTAACTAAATCTGCAGTTCCAGCTATCACGTACTTTCTAAACCACTTGACATTTATCTTCTGCCACCATCACCCTATGGAAACTTTCATTGCTAATAGCAGTTCCATAGTGTTGTATTTAATGATTTAATCCTAACCTACATGACTTGTGGGAATCTTTGACTTTGTTGATCACTGATTCTTTAAAGCAACCTCTTTCCTTGGTGTCCTCCAAAGCACCACAGCTTTCTTTCCACCTGTATTGAGTCTCCTTCTCAGGCTCTTTCTAGGACTTCTCTTCTTATGCTCATTCCTTTCCTATTATCAAGGGAAATCAGTACTCAGTTATTTTTTTTCTCACTCTATGTATCTTCTCATGATGATTTTATTCAAATTCCTGCCTTCAATTAAATTGTTTAAGCTTATGACTCCCAAATTTATTGCCATTTTTGAAACATTAGCTGATGTATCTCAGTTTTTCTTATTCCCTGTTGGCTTACAATTCATCCTTGAAAAAATAAAATAAAAAAACAAAATAGGGGGAAGCCAGGATGGCTCAGCAGGTTAAGCACTTACTTTGCAGCCCCAGACACCTAGGATTGAATCCCGGCCCCGGCCCCGGCCCATGCAGACCCATATGCTGAACTGGGGTGTGCTTCCCATGTGGGAGGCCCAAGTTCAGTTCTCGCCCTCCAGTTCAGCCCCTGGTTTTAGGGGGCATGCCTCCTATGCAGGAGACCTGTAGCCCAGTTTCAACCCTGCCTGGCCCCTACCCACCTGTGTGAAATAAAACATTGGTGAAAACTGATGACGTACAACTATGGAGACTGCTCTGGGCCCTCTCCCTTCTCTCTGCTTCTCTCTGTCTCTGTATCTCTATGTCTCTGTCTAAAACAATAAAATAAATCTTAGGAAAAAAATAAAACAAAACACCAAAATAGAAGGTAACAGGTTTTTCTAGGTTCACAAGGCTCAGGAGGAAGTGACAAGACTCCAGTGAGGAAATAGCTGCATGGGGCATCTAGGAAGACGTGGTTTAGACCCTTAATGCAGTGCTCCCCTGATTTGTTCTCAAAATACTGGTAATTGGGGAGACTGTGGACTTATGGGTTACTGGCATGAGGAGGAATCTAAGAGGTATTCTTTGGTCTATTTTTCCAGTGAGTAAGTGGCAAAGCTGATTCTAGAACCCAGGTCACCCAGAGATACTCTACCTGCCACCATCTCAGGACCTAATAAAGTGGTACTCCTTCTTTAAATCTGTGTCAGTTTAACTTAAGTAAACTAAGAGAAATCCCTGTTTCTTGATTAAATAATAGCTAATAGGAAACCTCAGGAGATTTCAGTTATATTATTTGTTACAATTGATGTATAATGGTATAAAAATTTTCTCATGTTACAACTGAAACAGAAAATAATATACATTAAAGTATACTTAAAAAATCCTCAGTGTTTTAGTAATCATTTTAATTGCACACACAAGCACATGTGTATGAAAAATACACTATGCAGAAAAAATTTGAAATGTTTTTTCTCTAATCATATGTCTACTTTTAGCTGATATTTGTGAGGGCTAACATTATCCCTTTTCAATAACTGTATTTTCCTATTTTCTCCAAGGGTCATGTGAAAGCCTGTATAATTCAGAAGAGATATTTCTACAGTGGAAAACCCCCCTCTGATTGAAATCAAGTCAAGTCTCTTCCTGACATCTCGGCTGTATCTAGGACACATCTGGACATTTGAAAACATCCAAATTTGACTTTCCCAGTTTTTAGCAGAACATTTACTAAAAAAATACAAAAACAAAAATCAAAAAACCAAAAAACATACAAGTAACTTACACTAATCATGATTATTTTTAAGGCAATGGCATTTCTGTGGGGGACTGTGTCCCTGTATTATAGCCTTTATTTTTTTCCCTGTCTGAGACATGCCCCTTGGTGGAGGAAGATGACATTCAAAGGGTGTGGTTTTTGAGGTTGACGTATGGCCTTGCCTTGACTTAAAATATCTCTTTCTGGCTTCCAGATGGCCTAGAAAGTACCAAGCATGGGAGACAGGAATCATTGACCTCAGAACTTGATGTCTTAGGACTGGAAGCTCTTTCAGGACACCTAAGTTTCTGTTTCTAAATATCTGGCATACTTCAAGCCTTTAACTAAGATCTTGCTTCTCTTCTTCTCTATTTAGTGAAAGCAGAGGCTAAGAATTAATTTTAGGCACAGAATGTGAATGCTAGCCTTTCACCAAACCCCTAAGAACACTTCTTTGCTTTCTAGAAGAAAGCCTACCTTCTTCAGCCTAAATCCTTTGGAAATTGTGTGAATAAGAGATGTGGAGAAACCACATAGGGAACCTACAAATAGGCCAACTGTGTCAGATATACGTTTCAGGTACAATTCTCCACTGTGTATACATGCATAAAATCCATCTTACTTCTAGATATTCAATGACAATATCTTAAAAAATTAGAAAAACAATCATATTGAAGGAAAAGGCAAAAAACATTTAGAAGTGGAAATTAGGGAAGCCAGGATGGCTCAGTGGGTTAAGCGTTACTTTTGCAGCCCTGGGGTCTGAGGGTCAAATCCCTGCCCTGGCCTGTGCAAACCTATATGCTGAACTGGACATTGCTTCCCATGTGGGAGGCCCCCAGCCCTGTTCCCACCCTGTGCGGCCCCCACTAACCTGTGTGGAATGAAACCATGTTGAAAACTGATGACGTACAACTATGGAGACTGTTCTGGGCTCTCCCCTTCTCTCTGTCTCTGTCTACGCCAAAAGCAATAAAAATAAATCTTAAAAAAAAAAGAAGTGGAAATTATTTGTTTTTCTACTTACAAAATGGAAAAATGAAATAAATTGGCTTGAAAAGAGAAAAATAAACACATTGCAAGGGAGATTTTATTCATCAAACATTTATTGAGCACCTACTATGTGCCAGAGATAGCTCTACGCTCTAGAGCAGGGGTGGCCAACTTTTCTGTATATAAGATCTACTTTTTATCTTAAAAGTGTGTCGCGATCGACTTGTTGTCATAGGCGTAGTCTAAGGGGGAAGAAGGGGTGTGAAATGCATACTATGTTTATATACTGTGTTTCAGTATAAGGTGCATTCCAGCGAGGTATGGGTAGATAAGTAAAATATATGTTCAAAACTATTTTTTTTTTTAAATCACTTATTAAGTTTTCGAGATATAGGCTCATGAAGAAAATAAATTTCCAGACTCAACTTTTGATAGCAGCATTCCGTACATGCGGTACCTAAAAAATTCGATTTTCCGACACTTTTTCAAGATAGATTTTTACTAACTTAAAATGCAATTTAATTTTTTTATCAACTGCAATGTATAAGTTGTTGTACTATTTGTTCGTAAATATGAAAAAGTTGTTATAAAAATGCACAGTATGGCTGATAATTTGATTTC
>PVKE010029660.1:0-20101 GCA_004027555.1 Craseonycteris thonglongyai | reverse complement strand
GCGCTCGCTTTGAGGCCACGAGGACCGAGGATCGAATCCCGGCTCCAGCCCAGGCAGGACCCACATGCTGAACTGGGGAGTTCCCACAGTTCGGTTCTCTAGCTGTCTCTGTCTCTGTCTCTCTCTCTATCTGTCAAAAGTAAAATAGAAATAAATATGCACTGAAGATAAAATAATTACTCTCTATAAATATAAAAAAAGATATAAAAAAAAATATATATATATATAATTGTGGCTCTTCTTGACAAATCAGGACTCGTTTCCCCAAGCCTTGAGCAGTAGCTGTTCTAGATAAAGCCGGTGCATTTCCATTGAACCCCTACTGTCCACCAGACACTGAGATCTGCTGCTGCCCACCATTACTTAGTGAACTTGCTGAGTGTTCTGAGACCTGGTCAGCTTCATTCATTCGGTTTACCTGCCTGGTGCAGCGGGGGAGCCCAGATGTGGTCTACAATTCCATTAACTCATCAAAATAATCTCTAAGAGCAAACCCAAGAAAAAGTGAGCTTGCTGATCTAGAACGACTTGATACAAGTCATCGAGACCAACAGACGTCAAATGTGTTCATGTCAATCCTTTCTAAAGGAATTTTGAAAACTTTGTACCTCGTGCACACTTTTTATGTTGAAATCTAAAATTGGTTATCCTGTGTTTAAATGATTGAAATGATATAACTTCTGGCAGAATGGAAGTACTACATTTTAAAATAAAACTCATATCACTCCAGTAAAGGTGTCTGTGGACTATAAATATGGTAGTCAATTTTCAGCATTTTAGATTAAAATAACTTTTGGACTTCCAAAAAAATAAAAGATAGTACAGAGCTGTCCCTATGGCCTTTCCCAAGTTCTCTTACATAACTCTGATATAATTATCAAAATGAAAAAATGAACATTGCTATAATACTATTAACTAATACTAACAAATGAGAGACTTATTTGGATTGCCCCAGTTTTTCCACTAATACCCCTTTTCTAATTCTAGGATTCTATCCAGGGTACGACACTGCCTTTAGTTATGTCTTTCCTAATCTCTCTGTATCTTGACACTCTTGGGGGAGTACTGATCAGGTGTTTTCTAGAAAGTCCCTCAATTTGGCTTAGGCTGCTATTTTCCCACGGTGAGAGAGGTTATGGGTTTTGTGAAAGATTTCCATAGAGACGATGTGCCCAGCTCATTGCACTGTATCGGAGGCTACTTGATATAAATAGGTCTTCTTACTGGTGATGTTACTTTTCGTTGCTTCATTAAAGTGATGTCTGTCAGCTTTCTCTAATCCAAAGTAACTGTTATAATAATAGTCTTCCTTTGTCACTAATAAATGCTTACTTTGAGGGAGACACTTTGAGATGGTACCTATCCTATTTCACCCATTTTGTTTAGTATCCATGGATGGATTTTGCACACAGCTATTCATTAGCCTGCTGTTCTAATGGTGATTTTGTTCCCCTTTTCAATTATTAACTGGAAGTCTTTTGTAAGGAATACTTATCCCTCCTTCCCCATTTATTTATTTGGTTACTTAGATTAGTATGAACTCATGGACAAATATTTTAGTCTTTAGGTTATGTATTAGTCATGCTTCTCCAGAGATATAGAACCAATGGGAGGTGTACAGACACTGAGAGAGACAGAAAGGTTTATGTTAAGGAACTGACTGCTACTGTTGTGGGGGACAAGTCCAAATCCTGCTGGGGAAGCCAGCAGGCTAGAGACACAGGGAATAGTGTGCTCCTAGTTCAAAGGCAGAATTCCTTCTTGCTCAGGGGAGGTCAGTCTTCACTCTATTTAAGCCTTCAACTGACTGGATGAAACCCATCCACGTATGGAAAATAATCTGCTTTACTCAAAGTCTACCAATTTAAATGTTAATCTCACACCCCCCCAGCCCCAGGAAAAAAATAGTAATAAAATAAAAGACCTTCACAGGAGCATCCAGAATAATGTTTGACCAAATATCTGGGTACCATGACCCTGCCATGTCAATATATAAAATTAACCATCAGAGGCTATAATCCAACATGACCACTATTTATTTGGGGTCTCAAATTGTTCCAGCTTTAGCTGTTGGGAGCTCATTCAGGTTGGCTCCTGTGTCCTTGTGACAAGCTTGTCTCCTTTTGCACTTCTCTACTTCCTGGAACTACAGAATATTCCAGGCTTATGTTGTATTTTACTAGCCCCAGCTCTGCATCAACCCCTTTGCTGAGCAGCACTAGCTCATTTCATGGAGAAAGATATTTAGAAACACAGTGCTAGGCACTGGGTGTGCTCACTGCTACTGGGGCATGAAAGCTTGTAAACCCCCTCAGTAGACAGAACTGGGCAATATGGGCACAGACACTTACCTATACCCACATATTTATTTCTGTACCCACCTCTTCGTCTATTTTAAAATATGAGCTTAAACTGATACCTCTGGCTTCAACTGAGTGCCGCAGGGTTCAGTTCTAGCCTCCCCCACTTTCTTTATTCACCACGTCTTTCTCCAATAGTGAGAAACCTTTTCCGATTCTTGTGTATCAGGTTTGGCCTGTGGCTAAGCTCTAGCCAATGGAGCAGAAGTGGGAATGTCAGTGGCAGCACCTCTATAGACTTCACTTTCAAGGTGGTGGCAGCTGCTCTTTGCCCCTTTCTCCATTATCCCTATGTCTATTGTCCTAATGAATCTGGGCACGATGGCTTAACACTGAAGACAGTTTTCTCAGTGGGTCAAATGAGAGCATTCTATAACTTTAAGTTTGGTAACACAGAATTGGCTTCAAGCTTTCGGTTACAATGCCTATCTTTCTCTTGTGGTAATACAGTTTTGGCTCTTATGCATATTAAAGTGAATAAATTCATCTTTAAAAATAAACTGAAGTAAAAATAAGCCATCTTTCCATTATCCGAGCTTATTATAGGATCTCTGGGATCCATATGTTGGGTCTAAAGATACTTTGCTAAAGCCATATCCATACATAAATTTACACTGGCAACATTTCTTTCCTCCTGCTGGGGTGCTTTAAAATTCAAATGCAGACAGACCACCCTTAAATTATCTTGCTTTGTGAGCAACATCCTCCGTAAAGGCCTAAATTTACCTCCAACCCACAGAGACCCAGTGTTCGCAGAGTTCGTTGCTATGAATTTTAATAGCCGGAATGAAGACTAGCAGAATAGCGATTGGATAAAAGATTTGTACTGAGAAAAACTGAGCCTCACATCAGTTTAGATATCCTTTCTGAATAGTTCACTTCAGAGGGAAAGATCTCCAGAGGAACTAACTGAAAACTTGGACTCAGGAAGAAATAGGAGGCATGAGGCAAGATAGATACGGGAGTTGGCTGTTGTCACCTGAAATTAAGAATGACCTTGGGAAAAATCTCCTTGTAGCACCTTCCACACAGGATAGCTGGAGTTAAAGGGAGTGGGGAGAAACAAGATTTCTGTAGTGTGTCCCTATCGAAAAATATTTTTCTTACATTTTTGATAATAATGTCTGTGGAAATGAGAAATAAACATCAGGTGGAAAAGTTGCCTGTGAAACTTCTAGGTATCAAATCAGAGATTGTATTAAAAAAATGGTAAAAATTGGTTCTCCATTTTCATTTAGAATGGACAGAGGACATGGGACCAGTCTGTGACATGAGAGAGCTTGGTTATGTAACAGGAATCTCCCAGCAGGGAAGGGTTAACAAGTGAAGATGCTGGGGTTTCCTAAGTCAAAGCGTTTTAGAATCCGTATTTACTCACATATTAGTTATTTACTTGTTTAGGGTGAGAAATAGGAAAATCTACTTCATCACTACCCAATGCTCTTTGCACACAGTAATCAACTCATTCCCCAATTAAGAGTTCGTCTCTGTCGATCATGAAAAAAAAAAAAAAGACTCATCACAGAAATAGAAAACTAAGCAGACACAGATGGTGTTACTGGAAAGAAACCTGAAATGAGAGGGAAAAAATTGAGAGATGGTGAGCGGTGTCTGGGAGTAAGCAGGGAACAGAAAAAAGCCACTTTGAGATAATATGAACCCCAAATGAAGCTCTATCATTATTTCCTTATTTTCTGTCTCCTGGGGACTTTTATTTCCTCCCTTCTCTGCCATCTTTCCTCAGTATCCCCATGTCATGTCTCCTATTTCCCGGACCTTGAAGGTGTCTTTTGAGGGTACAATAATACACACAAACCATATGCTTGTTCAGGGGATTCCAGATACTCCAGGATTCTGCCTCTGAAAATGTGATTCAATAGGTCTAGAAAAGGATCAGACTCCATATTTTTCAAAGGACCCGTGGTGATTTCAAATGATCTTCTACTTGGGAACAGCTGGATCAACAAATATTTCAAAGGGAAGCTATAATTCACCCTCACACTCACATCAAAATCAATAACTGGTATCTCAACCAAGTACTTTTAAAACTACTGAGCATTATATCTATTTTCTTATAGTTGACTCATCGTCTTTATATTTTATCTTTGCATGCATGTATGTAATCTCTTTCTCCCTATGAATAGATATTTGTATGTTTCCTTTTTCTCATTTCCCCTTCTTTAGTTTCTTTCTGTCTTCTGTGTCATTCTCTCTCCTGCCTCCCCTGACTACACTATGAATTTACAAGCTCAAATGTCTATAGAATTTAACACAGTGATGGTGCCCAAACTTTCAAACAAAAGCAGATAAGAGCCAGTGATAGTATGGAAAAGGAAGGCAGAATCAGCAGTCTTCATCTTGAAGAACCCAAGGCCCTAGGGCTGGGGTGGCGAACCTATGGCACGCGTGCCCAAAGTGGCACGCGGAGCAATTATTTCGGCATGCTGAGCTGTGAATACCATTTAAAAAATTATTGTTTATGCTCTTATAGACATAAAAATAATCGATACCTCTATCTCACTTGATGGGTTGGTACGCGAGTCGAGCAAGTATACTCTTATTTCATAAACTTTGGCACTCAATCGCCACCCCTGCTAAGGAGGGTGCAGGACTTTCAAAGGAAGAAAAATACCAACCATTTTGAAGGAATCCATTTCTCCTCCTCTCAACATCCATTTTTATTCTTTCCCAGCATCAAGTAGATGCTGTTTTCCATCTCCCTTTTCATATTATCCCATCTCTGCCCACAAGCCATGCACATCCTCAGCTGTTAGGAAACTCACTAAGGTGCATTGTTTAGAGGAATAACAATTTTCAAGGTAGCAAACGAAAGGGCAATTACAAATACTGCTAGTGACAACCCTCTCTTAATGAACAAACAAAGCACAGCAAATCTATCTTAGTAAAGCCACCTTGTCTTGTGGTGTCATATCAATTTGAGGTAAAAATGAAGACAATGGTGCTTACTAGGATGATCTAAAATCAGGTATATTGTAGAATATGGTTAACCAGAGTGAGATTTTCTTTTTACTTCTTCCATCTCTCCATCCTTAACCTATCATCAAAGAATTAATTACTCTATGTGCAAAGCAAATACATATGAAAAAAATATATATAAAAGCTGAAATAGACTTTTGTTTTTACTACCAGCTGCTGGTGAGGATGCAGAGCAAATAAAATTCTTATACATTGTTGGGAGTGTAAACTAACACCTATCCTATTACTGAACGATTTCAATTTTTGATATTTATTCAATAAAAATGAAAGCATATGTCTGGAAAAAGGCTTGGTAAAAGAAAGTTCATAGCAGCTTACTTACAATAGCAAAAAAAAAGGGACTGGAAACATAAAATATCACTAAACAATAAATATCAACAAACTGCTGATGCATCCAACATCAGTGAATCCTTAAAATATGATATTAAGCAAAAGTAACCAGGCACAAAAGAGTCCTTTATAAACTCAAGAACTGCCAATGCTAATCTTTGATGACTGAAATGGTAACCACACATGAACTTCATTTCCATAGCATGTGCTCTGCTTCAATTTAAGTTGGCCTTGCTTATCCTGATAGGACTATAACTTGCTTGTATTCTTTACTGTACATATACTGTATGTCCACTCCTTTTAATCATTAAGCCCTGAGGACATATGATTCTGATTAACACCAAATTTACTTAAGAATAAAGCCTAAGGTCTATCAACCATGACCAGGATATAATAACTAAACCTCAAACAATGAGTAAAGATTTAACACAACACAGCTAATACCTTGGCCTCAGTTATGTTTCAGCTTGGAACTCACAGACCACACCCCTTGGAAACAGGACCAAACAATGACTGACAGCAGCACCTGAAGCCATGATCAACTGCTCCCTGCCTCAGCCTCGACCAATCAGTAGCGACCCCAGCCCTAACTCCCACAGGGACCGTGATTAACGATTTTTTCCTTACGCAACCTAGCCCTCGAGGCCACGGGAAGCCAGACGTTTTGAGAACACTAGCTCACCTGTGTCTCCCAGCTTGGCGCCAACTCCTTAAATAAACCTTTGCTTCCTTTGCTGGAAACTCCTGCCTGAGTTTCCTTATGGCTTGGATGCACACAGGCCAGCAGACCCTTTGAGGTTCTGGTAACAAAATCAGAATGGCGAGTGTCTGTGGTGGGTCGGAATTGACAGGTCAGGGCCACAAACATACTTTCTGAGGCAACTAATTGTTCTATAACTTGACTGGCTATCCAGATCTACACATTTTTCAAAATCCATTGAATTATAATTTAGGATTCAGGTATTTCACTGTTTACCACTTTCACCACAACAATAAAATGGTGCAATAAAAATAAATTTCTTCTGTACACTCCAAACATTGCAAATAAAACTGCAAGTATAGCTATGAATGGGTAGTAGCATAAGGCCCCCACAAAATGTTCTGCTTTGGCATGGGGATTCTTTGGAGCTGAAGGCAATGAAGACCCAGCAGATTCAAGACAAACTTTTACCGGAAAGAATTTAGATAGGAGAGCGGCCCAGAAAGAGAGTGATTACTAGCGGTAATGTTTTATCTGAATAACCCATCAATTAAGTGAAGCAAGTTCCCAAACACATACTCTTCTTACTGTCCTGTGAATTACGCTCCGCCCCTTTGGAGTCCTGGCCCTTATCCGGCTCCTTAGTGCAGGATGGCTTATAACCCCAATGTGTCTTGGAGTCTCATGTCTTTGAGGTCCCATTCATACGTAATTATACAGGGTCAGGCAGAAGTAACGCCCCTTTTAAAGTAGTGTAGTGGTTGGTAGGGTACATGAATGTCTCGCATGAGATAAACAACAATTTGAACATTTCACCTAAAATGTCATAGAGTATGCTTGAGTGTGATATTGTTCTGTTATAGAATTACATGCTTATGATTTTGTAATACAAGATTTGGTATAGATTACCAGCTCATAAAAAGGGGTGTTACTTCTGCTGGACCCTGTATCCGCTTTTCTCCTGTTACTCTGTCTTAGATCAATGTCATGATTAGACCAGCGGAAGAACCTAGAAGGGAAGAAAGAAAAAGTTTACTCCCTCATAAGTATACTGGGCGGTTGGGGACACTTCTGAGTTATAGGTTGTCAAATAAATGTCTTATAAAATATAACTTTTATTCAAAGAATAACATGGCTACTACTTATCATAGCATTTTTATTAGTGCACTGATATTTTTAAACCAAAGTATTGTTATGATTTGTCAAATATCCAAGGCTTCTTTCCTGCTCTGTATTTCTATACCTCATGGAGAGTGACATGGATGTGACAGTTTGGCTTACATAATAAAGTTTTCCCTAGGAGTTACTCACAAGGAAAAAGATTGTTTAAAAGGCAGATCAAGATGAGTAAACTTGCATAATAAGGCAATTAAAAAACCTGGGGGTGGGGGAACAGCAGACATTAAATTTGTACTAAAAATAGTTAATATCTTCGAAATTTTCTCCAAAGAAAACAATTACAAAAGTAAACAAGGGCTGTCTGAGAAAAATTCAGCCATAATAAATGCCTCTATTTTTCAAATTACATGGCTGGATACTTTCCATACAGCCCCCATATTATTAATATAAAGCAGCTGGGATTTTTATTTAGCAAATAAGAATTCTTTATTCAAAAGCAACTCAAAAATTTTTTTTGTTTTCAACTCAAGGGTCTTTTCCTGGCCACTTGCTGGCAAGAACTTAAAATAGTTTCTAACTTACAATGAAAGACCAACTCTAGTTGGCTTTGTTATCAAACTAAATCACCGGGAAGGAGAACAGAACAATGACAGGGTCCGGCAGAAGCAACACCCCTTTTTATGAACTGGTAATCTATAACAAATCTTTTATTAAAAAATCCTAAGCATTTATAATTTACTATGCTACTTAAAAAAGGGTGTTTTTTCTGCAGAACCCTGTTTATTAACGTTTTTGATTCTAATATTTGGTATGTGTTTTTTTTAACTTTCACATAGTTAGAGAATATTAGTACAGTAATAAAGCCTAAAAAAGTTTAAGACCGCAGACAGTTCGCTGTTTCAAAGCCAAACCAGTCTCCTAAAGTTTGAGAGAATTACTGGCTTTAAAAATTAGAAAAGACAATTAGTGAGTTGTCTTCCTAAAATTGCCGGGCTGCCTCTAACTTGGGAAAGATAAATGTAATGTCTTCGCAAGCTGCCAAACACACGCATTAGCAGGAAGCCAAGCTGAGTGGGAGGAGAGACGGGGCAATCCATTTTCAGATAAAGCCCTTGTGAAGCTGGGGAAGATTTTGCTAAGGAAGTGCACAGAAAGCTCCTCATAACTGCTGGAACACTGCGAAGCATCAGAAGGAGCTGTTCACACTTGATACACCTGGAATTTTCACCTCTTGAAAACAGAGCTCTTGTCTCCTTTTGAATAAAAGGAAACAGTAAGGATAAAGGACGACTCCAAGGTCAAATTGGAACACAATAGCTACTGGACAAATTACCACGGTGCCATGTCACTCTTCTACAGCTTAATGCCCATGTGTGTCACTAAGAAAATGATCAATCATTGGAGGGTAAACCTTATTCTATATGTGTTTCATCAATATATTGCATATAAAATAATGAAGAAAATTATACTGTCTTAATATTTAAAGCAAGCAAAACTTATGCCTTCATTTGACAAACACTGAACACTTCCTGTGCCCCATGTATTTTACATATACACTCTGTTTAGTAATCCTGCAGCTGAAGTATTGCCAACCACCCTTTATAGATCAGGAGACTCAGAAAGATTGTAATTACTTGTCTTGTCTGTCTACATGTGTCCCTTGAGAGCATGGATCATATTTTACTGGATATTGTGGTTCCAAGGCATGATACCTACTCCATATTAAACTCAAAATATGTGTTGAATAAATTAGTAAATGAATGAATGAAAATATAGTTGGGCTGACCTTGAAAAACTCACAGATTAGAGGAAGTAGAAGTACGGGAGTGAAAGCAGAAAAAAGGAGGGGGGAATCTAGTGTGTGAAAATGCATATTATGGAAGAAGGATAGGCTTGTAAGTATAGATGATAACAATTTGAGGAGCTACTAGGAAAAACTAATAACCCAATCTCTCCCTTTCATTACTTGTTCTTGTTCCTAATTCAATTCACAAATCCAATAGTGACATAAAATGCCAAGCTCCAGTATATTGCTTTGTCAGAGTCAGAAAAATGTAGAGATCTGATTTGCACAAAACTTTTATACTCTGTCCAAGATCAGTTCGCTTCTGTATCCCCTAGATTCACCTTCACACCGTCACTTGAATCAGCAATGATTAAACATTGAGGAATTCAATGTTGATATGCCCTTAATTTCAGTTTTGACATGATGTAAAAATGTCAGCTCTCTAGAATCTGAGAACAATCACTTTGAGCGTGCGTTGGGTAAGATTGCAATTTAATCCTACACTGTATGTGGGAGAGAAGACATTTAAATTCAGTTTGCTGGACAAGCATCTTGCAACACTTGTCCACAAGACACCATAAAAAGCAGACACTGATTCTCTATCATTATCACAAACAGTTCATATTTGTGAGGTCCACAGTTTAGTACATATTTTCCTTTCCTGATTACATAATTGCATAGCATTTACAGGGACTGTAAAGGAAATAGTTCCTCCTGACTCTTTAAGACTAAAAATTGAGTACAGGTTTTAAAAACTGATGTTCATTGATAACATTTTAATCTACATGTATTAGATGTTGTGTAATATTAGAAGTGTTTCTTAAGATTTGCGGTGCATTAAATTTAAGTCAGTAAAAGGATTATTCGAATTCCCAAGCCAAGAGCATCCAGAGGACTTCTGGTTTCCAGTCTAGCATGTAAAAATCTTGGACATCCCTATCTCATCCTAAAAAATAAAAAGCTGAACAAACTGTAAAATCAACAATTCTTCTTAGATCAATAAGAGAAGTGAGGTCCCAGGACAAATCTCTGCTTCCAATATTGAGAGAATGACAGACAAATGCAGACAATCACAACACACTGGAGCAGAATTCTATTTGATCAAAGAGATAACAGTCTGTTTAAAATAATTATAGCAACAATGTATTCGACTGTGTGTGTGTGTGTGTGTGTACATACTTACATATGCTTATATATAAGTGAAATGAATGACAGCAACAACACAAGGTCTGGGAGAGAAGAATTAGGGTTATTTGTTATAGTTGGCAATTTCAAACTCCTTCTCTCAGAAATGGACAGATCCAGTAGGCAGAAAATCAGTGAGGACAGAGTTGAACTCAACACCACCATCAATCAACTGGATATGATGGACATTTATAGACTTCACTACACCACCCACCAGAATACACATTCTTCTCAAGTCGAGCATCCAGTACATTATTATTATTATATTTTGACCGAAATTTTTCAATTCTCCCTCTGAAAGTCTTACTTTTAAGTATAAACTATTCTATGAAATACAAGAGCTGTGTGGAAAAAATTAAGCTGTGTATGCCTCTATTTTTCATATTGCATGGCTGGATACTTTCCAGACAGCCCTCACATAATGTGATAGTTTTTAGAGTCCAAAATCAAGTTTTACAATGCCTGTTATGGGATGATACATTCTTCCCATAAAGCAACATGGAACACTGCGTCTATTAGGGGTCCATAAAGTATGACCTGAGTTATCGTGTGGAGTTGATAGAAACTCTTACTGGTGAGATCTGATGAGAATAAAATAATCTTAGAACCAAACAAGAAAAAGTGAAAAATGTTCTTTCTCAACCAGGTACTGGTAGCTCTCAACCTGTGGGAAATAGAAATTGTAACCTGTTCACTTAGGAAAAGACACCTCCTTAACCATTTAGGCTCTCAAAAGAATTGTTGCGAATCTCAAATTTCAATCCACTGGAAATACTACCACATTCCCTAGAGGAATCCCTCTCATGTGCATGAAGGCCTCTATGTCCACGGAGTCCAAGGCTGAAGGGATGGGAAGTAACAGTTCTTTAAGGAGGTTATGTGGTTTCATAAAAAAGGGGCCACAGCTCAGCCTTATCCTTACAGTCCTGACCCTGGGCTTTTGTTAGACAAGAGGAACGGCAACATTATGAGCCAGGTCCACCCACTGTTTCTCAGCCTGTTCATTCTGGCGGTGAGGGAGAAACAGCACATCTCGCCATGTGATTTAAGGCATATCCTCCATCCGGCAGGTCAGCACTCCAACCTCTCAGGGGGGTTGTCACCCAGGAGGTGGTGCCCTCCCTGACCATCCAGTATCCTTACCTTAGTGTGAGATCTAACCTGGATGAGCATTGAATTCACAACACAACTCTGCAAACCTATGATACAATCAGGCTCCAGTCTTAATCCTCAGTCACATCGGTCCTGCATATATACCGGAGGTAAGTCATTTTGAACCCTCTCTAGTATAAAAAAATAACATCCTATGCCACAGACTTTGTCATCAAAGTGACTGTCTCAGTTACTTGATCTCACTATGCTTCTTCTCCATTTGGATCCCATTCTATGCCACCGCGCATGATATTCTGGGTAATCTTGATGCTTTCTCGTGCTGTACATTATAAGAGTCCCATGTCCCATGGCAAGGGGGTCATGCATAGGCTCTTCAAATTCATATGCAGCTTAAGCCTAGGGATCCATTTTAAAGTCTCTTTGCAGAGACCAGTCCTGGTACCCATTCCTGCATTTGTCAGGGTCCAGCAAGAACCCAGTGACACACTCAAGCTGGTTGATCTGAGAAGTACTTAGTTAAAGGACTCTTTACAAAGGAGAGGTCACTGTTTTAGGACATCAACATGAAAAAGTGAAGCCCCTTAAAGCTAGCTACAAAAGAAAGCCATTATCACCCATCAAAAGAAGTACAGAAACGAATGAATCTCAGAGTTCAGAGTTGCAGATGATGAGGGAAAACCACACACCCAGAGATGTGGTCTTTGGGGATGAACACCATCACTGAAAACAGCCGACCAAAAAACAGGTGGGAGAAGCCAGAGGAAAAGACACCCCAAACTTTTTCTTTCAGACCTCAAATTTTCTGATCTTTTCCCATTGACCAAAGGCATCTGGGGGACATTATGGACTCATTAATGCAGAAGGAAAAAGATCAGTTTCCAAGGGCACAGAGCAGAGAGAGGGGAAGGGAGGCAGATCTAAGGAGGCAAATAAAAAATATTCTGCAAGAGCCATGTTTTTACCTTTTAATATTTTTTATTTGGTTTGCTAATATTTTGTTTAGGGTTTTTGCATCTATATTCACTGTGCAAATGGCCTATCATTTTCTTTCTCATACTATCCTTGACCACTTTTGATATCAAGCATACATGGGCCTCATGAGTTGGGGAATATTCACTCTTTTTTCTATTCCTTACAAGAAGAGTATCTATTGAATTAGATTTATTCCTTCCTTTGGTACACACCAAAGTGACACAGGACAATTTTACTTGCATTACATTGGGCTAAACATGTTACATAGTCCTGCCTCACTTCAAGAAGGTGGAGAATTGCAATCAATCCTCCTGGAAAGAAAAGAGAAATAGCATTTTCTTAACTCACTTGTCTATTCTTCATTTATAAGGTTATCTGTGTCCAGAACAGTGAAGGGTCTAAGATGCTACCCTAATGGCAAGCTAATAAGTTAACTTGCCACAATTTCATGGATAGAAGACACAAGACTCCTGGTCACAGACAAAGCACAATTTATTATTCACAGAAATAGCAGCAGCCGGAATACTAGCTTTCTGTCCTAATTCCCTCAGCATGACACCAAGTCCAGGTGATACATGTACACACAGTGAGACGCATTATGGGATAGGAGTCCTGAGCTTTGAGACTCCAAATCTTTTATAGTAAACACTAACACTATCTCTGTCTTCCAAGACTGCTTCCACACAAACATCCTTGAAAATGAGACTCAAAAAAGCACTCGTGCCGCTGATCAAAGATATGCACACATGAGAAGTCTGTGAAAAATTCTCAACTGACATTTTTTTAAATCTACTTTGGTACCTAACATAAATATTAACTATTCATTTTTACGGTGAATTATAATTTATCAAGATAAAGTAACTTCCTTTGCTCTATTTTTCCTCCCAATTTCATCTATGATATTGCTACGAATTTTTTGTTGTTCATTTGCATATGACATAACTGTTATGTTTAACCTTTATATGTCCTTTTATTTGGGGTATACAAAGGCTGTCTGGTAAAAAAAATCCAGCCATAAATGCCTCTGTATTTCATACTATGTGGCTGGATATTTTCTGGACAGCCCTCCCTATATCTGTGAGGTAGACAGCAGCACACAGTTCATTCTTCTGATACACTATAAGAATAACTATCCTTTACTAGAAAATTTTAACCTATTCAAATTTATGCATTGTGGTATATTTAACCTTGTTTTTCTCTTATATGTACTTCCTTGCTGTAAACCTTAAGTGCGTGCATGTGTGTATAAAATTCTGTTGCATGCGTGTGAAATATCGCTACTTGAATTCTAGACCTTCACCTTTTATTGTTTCTCTCTAGCGGGATATCTTCTGTTTAGCCATTCAGTCCCGCTCTCCCCCTATCTGCTGTGCTCTTTGTCCTGAAGCTGCCTGTATCAACGATGTCAGCAGATTTCTGCGTCTTCCGCTGTGGAGCAGGGAGCTCTGCCAATGGGAAACTCAAGCCAGAGACTGGAGGAAGGGACACAGTGTGAGGTCAGAGTACTTACATCCCTTGTCCGTGAGATCACCTAGAGCTGGCGGTTCCCTTGAATGTTGCTCACCGATCCTCTCAGTTATCTTCTTGACACTGTGGGGGTTTCCAGAACTCTCCCTCGCCAGGTTCATTTAAGACTAAGGGTAGACAGTGCTGTGATGAACATTGGGGTACATATACCTTTGTGGATTAAGATTTTCAGGTTTTGGGGGTAGATACCCAGGAGAGGGGTTGCTGGGTCATATGGCAATTCCATTCCTAGTTTTTTGAGGAATCTCCACACTGCCTTCCACAGTGGTGGTACCAATTTACATTCCCGCCAGCAGTGTATGAAGGTTCCTTTTTCTCCACAGCCTCTCCAGCACCTGTTAGTCCTTGTCTTGTTGATTATAGTCATTCTAACAGGTGTGAGGTGGTATCTCATTGTGGTTTTTATTTGCATCTCCCTAATTGCTAGTGATGTTGAGCATTTGGACCTTGAAAACAACTTATTAAGTGAAATAAGTCAGACTGAAAGAATCAAGAAACATATGACCTCACTTATAGGTGGAATATAAAACTGAAAGTAACAAAGAAACAAAAACTCAGTCAATAGTTTAGTGGTTACCTGAGGGTAATGGGGGAGGGGAGTATGGAGGGGGCATCAAATATATGGTGATAGAAAGCGATCTGACTCCGGGTGGTGAGCACATAATGCAACACACAGACAATGTAATGTAGAATTGTACACATGGTACCTATGTAATTTTTACCAACCAATATCACCCAATAAATTTAACAATTAATAATAAAAAAAATAGATTGTTTTACCATTTTCCCTACTTTCCAGAATAGAATGCACCTTTTACTTGTTCATTTAAAATAGTTTAAGTTATTTTATTGGGATTTTGAGATGGATGGAGATAAAAATAGAAGATAAAAAGTGAAAATTCAAATCCCTGTATTAAAATAAGGTGTGTTTTATTCTACCTGTAAAGATTTTCAAGAAAGGTAGTTCTATGTTTCCTCCCACCCATATACTGACTATTCTTCTATAACTACATTTTATCTAAAATTTCTTGGGTTGAAAAGTTAAGCTTAGCTTTTGTTTGTTCATTTTAACTACAATGCACCTGACATTTAAAAAAATTTTAATGTGAAAGTATGTAAAATGTTCTCTTTACTTTAGAATATTAATTTTAGTAGCAAAATATTTCAATTTAACACTAACCGTCTAACTGTAAAGTGTGCATATAGGGATGTTTTCTCTTCATACAACTTATGATACAATGAAAATTAATTAAAAGCAATAAAAAGATAAAATTCTATTTCCATATCATGTAACCTCTGTATTATGGCTCTAACAGTCGTGGACAAAAATGCTGATCAAACAAATGACAGCTGGGTCTTCTAAGGACCGGGACTCTGGCATTCGACAGAGTCAGGTGTTGTTTCTGGGTGACATTTCTTTCTGCTCTCATCTGATTTGTCCTCATCCAGTATAAAAGAAGCCAGCACCGGAATTTGAGAGAAATAGTTCTTAGCCAGGATGTGTTTGTGTTTGATCTTGTGAATAAACAAGGGTTCGTATCCCTGAAAAGAAAAGAAAAGCAAATTCTATTAAATGTCCCAGCTGTATTTTACCAAGTCGAAGCACTGTCATGCCCTCAGGCTTTTGCCTTTCATTCTTTCAGCCCAGAACACATCTTTCCTCTCGTGATCTGTGGTCTTTCAGGGCGCTGATCGCAGGAGCCTTTCCTGATTTGCCTTCTGACTCGTGAATCCACACTAACCCCTCCTCCCTCTGTCCTTACAAACACTTGGGTGTGTTTTGATCAGAATATTTAATTCATTCTGCCTTGAATTTCACTATCTTCTTGAGAGTCTCTTCCATGCTAAAGTCTCAAACTGCACCTTTTTTTATTCACTCATTATCTCTTGCCACCAGAAGGTGAACACTTAATAGAGTTTCGAACGACTGCACTTGTGGCAACGTGGTTCTCTTTTAAATCTATTTCAGCGTTGATACAAATACCAATTGATTTTATTTATTTATTTTTCTAAAACTGGCCCTGCCCTCTGTAGCTCCAGAGTTCAAAGTAAAGATGACCTTGGAGTGATGACAATGTGAACTTCTCTTTGGTCACCCTTTTTACTGCCTCCGGTTCCCACCATATGAGTCTCAGCAACTGTTTCGCTTCTGGCTTCTAAACAGAAAACAACATTCTTGCCCTATCAAGTCTTTGTGCTCCTCCATTTCTATTTGCTCTCAATTAATTATTAGGTTTCTTGTCTCCACACAGCTATAACAGTACTTTCAATATTGTTATGTAGCATTGCTGCATTACTGTAAGATAACCTGTTTTCTAACAAGACCAGCCACCCAACATGCATTCTCTCTTCCATTTCTATTGAGAGGCCGGATTTTGTATAGGGGCCTGGTTTTGAATTTTGTGACACACTAGCCTTTATTCTAGTATGGGATGGCCACGTGACAAGTTTCTGGCCATTACACACACATATACAAAGGGCTGTCTGGAAAAAATCCAGGAACAAATGCCACTATTTTTCATATTAAATGACTGGAACCTCTCCAGACAGCCTCGTATATTGGAAGTCTTCTGACAGCATGAACAAAAGAGCTTTTTGTTTTTGTTTTTTGACAGAGAGACAGACAGAGAGGGACAGAGAGATGGGGGAGGGGCCCAGAGCAGTCTCCATAGTTGACAGCATTAGTTTTCCATTTAGTTTCACTCCACAGGTGTGTATGGGGCTACACACAGCAGAAACTGGGCCGGGAGCCTCCCACATAGGCCCCGGCAAGAACTGAACTGGTGG
Organism: Craseonycteris thonglongyai; assembly: GCA_004027555.1. NCBI lineage: Eukaryota > Metazoa > Chordata > Mammalia > Chiroptera > Craseonycteridae > Craseonycteris > Craseonycteris thonglongyai. The sequence goes on along the minus strand of PVKE010029660.1, from coordinate 3,225 downwards.
CACACCCCAGTTCAGCATATGGGTCCACCTGGGCCGGGCCCAGAATTTGATCCTCAGGCTCAAGGGCTGCAAAGCGAGTGCTTAACTCGCTGAGCCATCCAGCTTCCCCCGCCCTCCCCCCGCAAAAGAGCTTTTTAAGAGTGGAAACATTCACCTGTCAAGCAATCGTCTTTAGGTACCTGCCATCCCTGGGAGGTGGAGACAATGCAGGAGAAGCAGCAGCGACCTTGAGTCCCACAGGCATGAGAACTAGAGCTAAAGGTTAAATGTGGCTGAGGGGAAAGTTGGAAAGTCTGGTTTCGAGAAAGTCCTACAAACCACCAGAATAGCCCCCAGCCTGCCAACCTCTGCACTTTCGGTTATGTAAGAAAATTAATCTCACATTTGAGTAAGCCATTACAAACTGTTTAGTCAATTACTGGCTACTGAATTCAAACGCAACTCAAACAATGAAGAATTGTGGTTTTCTCTAAGCACTTAGCATTAGTATCTGGCACAGTCAAAAGTAAATTCTGGTTAAATTAATAAATGGCACCTATTCTCTTGATTAATATTAACCAACCCTTCTTTTCAACCAGATCAGAAGTACTACTCATACCTCCCTCCCAAAATTTGCTTTTTGAAAGTAAGGCACCACCTCACTAAAGATGCCCCCATAGTGTCAAAGCAAAGGAAAGGAAAGCTTTGGAGAAAAGGAGCCAAAAGAAGTGATATTCTTAAAGAAAAGCATTAGGTAGGAGTATCCCGGGCCTATTTTAAAGTTTCCTCTCCAGACCAATCTACCAGATCAAAACAGTCCGCCTTTGCATTGATCTACCTTTGTGCCATCACTTCTCAGCCCTTATTTGTTCAAGAAAAATTAACGCATTTCTGTTATGCAACGTTAAATTATACATGTACAGGACTTTATAGGTTTTCGAAGTGCCTTTATGAAGTAAAAAACGTAATCCTTAAAGACTAGATAAGCATATTATAGTACATATCATCAGGGGAACAATAAGCAACTCTTAAAGGATAATGTGAAGACAGCCAATATTTATCATCCCCCTTTTAGAGGTGAAGACCAGAGCTCTGAGACATTCCCAAACCTGCCTACTTTCTCCCACCTCGTTCACAAGTGGTGACAGAGTCAGTCAGGGATGCTCTGATCCTCCACATGGATTCCACGCTTCTAGCTAACTTTTATAAAAATTTATGAAGCACAGGGCAGCCTTACTGTCGTTCAAACTATTTGTGATCGGGTCAGGCCTCTTTACTTTCAATCCACTGTTGTTCCTCATTTGGCCAATGTGCACACGATGAGAAACTGATCTGCCTCACCAACAGTACATAGGACAGAAGTGTGTTTCCATCCTTTTCCTATAACTTGTGTCACGACCGCAGGGAGTCAAGCTTATTTAACGTTTGAGATTTTTTTACTTACTGAAAAAGCAAATATCTCTGTATCTTAAGGAAATCCTAGATTGTTTTAACTTGCCACAAGACATAAACTATTGTTTAACTCCGCTGAATATTAATACTTAAAAGATTACACCAGGCTGAACATTAACACCTTTAAAGATTACACCAGCCCCAAACCATAAAGAAGCCAATTTTGTTTTGAGTGTGTCTGGTAGAGAACCTTAGCTCCACTTACAGAAATTCAATAAGCTCAGCATCCTGAAGCTGAATAGAACATTTAATTTGATGTTGCAGTAATTGAATTAAATATGAAAAGGGAGCCATACGGATTAATTGAAGACACAGTGGAATATCAGCTTTGGGAATGAACTTCAGTCCCACTATGGGCACTAGATGAAATGATATTACTAGGATTGGCTATGACTCCAGTGATTAAATATTCATGAGGCAGCTTAGTTTACTAAATGCAATATTTAACACAGCTTCAATTTCCTGCTGCTCTTTCTTTCAATACCTAAAAATGAAATTTTTCTTAGCTTGGCTTCTAATGGAAAATCATTCAAAAAAGCTAAACATTTCACGAGTTTCTCCTCTTTACACCCTCCCTCTCCCCAATAAAAACACCGGCAGGGAACAGTACTACTCAAAGTGACTGTTTCAGCTGAAGTCATTCTGTTACTTTCCTCTAAGTGGATATCTTACATGGAATTAAATACAGCAATTTCGTCACTAGAAGGCAGAGAGTCCGTATCAGCAGTAGGGATCCCAGGCGTGTCCAGTGTGAACGGGGCTCTCTGGGAAATCATCAGGGCCCCTCAGTTCTGTTCATCAAATGTCTTACAGATTGCATCCCATAAGTGACTGATATTAAATGGTTTTTAAGTTTCACAGGACTTCCCCTACTCCTAGTTAGTTGGAAACAAATGAAAAACAGAGCCTCAGAACTATACCCCATCAGTACAACTGCCAAGGAGAGCTCATAATTACACAAGAAATTCATTACAGAATTTTGTGTGCTTTGGGGCAGACTCGTGAGGACCAATCAAAGGAGGACAGATTCATTCAACAAATACATACCAAACCCCTAGTATGAGACAGACCCTGCTCCAGACACTAGGGATAGAGACACAAATAAGCCTTGTGGAATTCACTTTAGAGATAAGATGTTTGAAGTTGCTATTATTAGGTGGGAGTAAAGTCATGTTTGGGAACGTGATGGATTTTCAGATCTCTTATCCTTACCATTTAGGTGTCTGAGCTTCCTTTCAGTTTTATTCTATGCTACACACATATTTTGTTACCACAATCCATGTTGTCTGTTTCTTCATCCAACATACGTATTTAAATCATGCAGGGAATGTATTAAAAGGCAGTCAAGTTATCTCTAATAATTGCAACGATTCAGTTAATTCCCCCTCACCCACAAGGCATCCATTCTCTTACCTCTTCGATGCTTGTTAGCTTGAGGTGAGCAGCAGCTTCATCTCTGGTCAGAAGGATGCAGTTCCAGGGGGACCACTCCATGGCCTTGTCCCATCTGACCGTGACCAGGTCGCTGAGGTCCTTCCAGGAGCTGAGTGCTGACTGGGATGACCAGATGTTCTCCGTCAGGTACTGAATGTCTTCCAGCTGCGTGTCAACACAAGTTTGAGAAACAATGTTTTCTTCTCAACACAAAAGTGCTTTAAGATTGTCATGTGCCTTGAGAAAATAATTATATTATACTGAGTATATTTTTAAAAAAGAAACACTGTTCATGAGGTTTTCAGTGGTACCCAGATGCTGGTTTTTCACCAAATGTCTGTTCATTCAGCCCAAACTGTG